>RHGJ01000014.1:228381-465602 GCA_005281535.1 Taphrina confusa | reverse complement strand
CTAGCTGTAGAGTTGAGATCCTAGCTGAAAGTCGTGGTTTGAGAACAATAATAAAAAATAACCCAGCTGCAAACCCGTGATTTGTGCCAACCTAGGGATGTTGTCAAAATTTGACCCGCAAAGTCCTAATTCAATCAAACAGCGAGAGAACAGCTGCATGGTTGTGGTTCGTGGAATACAAGCGATGTCAATGATCGAAACAGGTGAAACCCAGCTTGAAAGTCGTGATTCGTGCTGCAAAGTCGTGGTTTGATCAATACAATGAGAATCCAGCTGCAAAGTCGTGCAAAGTCACAATTCGCGCAATACGGTGAGAATCCAGTATTGAAAGAAAGGGGGTATCCTGCAAATCTGACGATTATGCAAAACACGTGCTTTCCCAAATAGGCAGGAAGTAACAGAGACTGGTATAACCACGACAATACAATTCACACAAACGTAGCGCGTATTTTTGTTCAATGTAAATGAAAGATCTATCTAGTCTCTAGCTACTGCTTTATATAATGGGACAATCAAGCAGCACAATCCTGAATTCAGGTTGTTTACAACACAACACTACAACCCGCAATCCGCATTCTTGAACCAAATATGTGGGGACACGGGACATTAGCGGGAAGCGGGTAGTGATTCAACATTATCTCATCTATGCCCTCTATCCTATTTCAATATATAGTCGTGATTTGAGCACGTCAGTAAGAATCCAGCTGCAGAGTCGTGGTTGGAGCAATACATAACGTCCTTGACATCCACATCTTCAGCAATACTATCTGCGTCAGGGTCATACCTTTCTACGTCGTCAAATGTTGTGGTCATTGCAACAACGTCAGCAATGTAGATGTCTCTAGGATTAGAGTTTAGATTAATTAAATGCCAGTGGCGTTGGGTACAAAACTCATAACTGTTGACTTTGTGAGCCGCACAAGTCAAAACTCATAAGTTTCTTGACGTCAATATCTTCATTAGAACTATCTTTGCCAAGGACACAACTTTCTGCGTCACAAAATGTGAAGATTAGCGCAACAACGTCGACGGCATATATAATCTACAATTTTGGAATTTAGTTTGCACGCACGTGCGACTTGCAAAAATGGGAAATAGAGAAACAGCTCTAGCGTCATGAATAGATGTAAAATCTACAAAGTAAGACTTTCTAGACCTAGATCTACAAAATTGAAGTTGGTAACGTATCATGCAAGGCCGTTGACGTCGCATAAAACTAGGTGCTCACAAAATGGGACTTGCGCAATCTGCGCAACTTTCACAACGTGAGCTGGCCATGGAGCATATGCAGGTGAAGCACGGTGCGCACATAATGGCACTTGCGCAACCTGCACAACTCTTACAACGTGAGCTGGGGCATATGACGGTCAAGCATGGTGCTCACTGCTCACCAAATGGGACTTGCGCAATCTGCGCAACTTGCACAACATGAGCCGGTCATGGAGCGTACGGAGGTGAAGCATGGTGCTCACAAAATGGGACTTGCGCAATCTGCGCAACTTGTCTCTTTTGCGGTAGAGAATGGTACAAACATAAAATTTAATTTACTGTGGAGAAAAGTTGTGCAAACTGCGCAACTTTGACTTTGAAAAGCAAACCCTAACCCGCACCATCCCATTAAAAACACCGTTCCATCTGGACTGCAAAGCTGAGATTCTAGCTGCAAAGTTGTGGTGCGAGCTGGAAAGCTGAGATTGTAGCTGCAGAGTTGTGATTTGAGCTGAAAAGCTGAGATTTGAGCTGAAAAGTCGTCATTGAGCTAAATGCGACATGTCACGTCGTTGCAGCTCTGGTGATTTTGAAGGAAGGGCAGTGAGAGGCTTGATCCCCAGTTTCTACTGTGTGCTGTTTGACTTGAACTCTAATGCACTGTTGCTCAGAACGGAAAGGCTGGGCTTCCACATGATGCGTCTTCCGTGCATTGTAGTGCTGAGCTTCCACACGCGACATTGCAAGGTGGGGACAAGCAACTACAGCCTGGAGGCAGTGAACGCACGTCGGTCAAGGTGATGGTCCCGTCAACAGAATAGCCGGACGGACAAGAAAGTGAATAGTTTGGACAACCCTCGTGGACTCCACAAGCTGGAATGGTGGCCTCTGGGGGTTTGGAGACAATTAACTATCATCTGTTAGTGCTCAGTCATGAGAGATACTTGTTGATAGCTCACTGTTTTGCACGTTGCAGGTGAAGCAGCAGAAGATACTGCTGAGTCCTGTTGATCTCCCATCAAGACAGTCGTCGGCTCGTCTGCGGTAAAGGCTGGTAGCACGGGGGTGGGCTGCAGCTTGGGTGGCAGAGTAGTTGTACAGGATGTAGTTGGCAGGGTACATATCTCGACTGTATCAGAGCCGCTACAATCGCAAGACACGTCTGTAGCTGCCTTGAAGAACGCGTGACCAAGGAACAACGTAGGTGAGTTCACGTTTGTGAAATAGAAACTGGCAGCAGCTCGACATGTTACACGTGCCGCGTAATCAAGGTAGCCCGAGAAATACCTGTCGCATGTGCCTTGCATGCAGGTCAAGAAATTGTTGTTGCAATCGGAAAAATCCTGGTTACAAGTGCTGAAACAATTGGCATGCACATTGCAGCAGTCTTCAAAGAAATAATCGGGTACGCAAGCAGCGAGTCCAACTGTGGCGCCGCATCCATTTGGGAGTGTAGTGCATAGAGGACATTTCTGAACCGCTTCTACTTCGTTTGCACACCTGGGAAAGTCGCCTACAAAGTTCTCGGCAATGCTACTCACTGCGTACCCGATGATCGCCAATAGTAGAGCGGCTTTGCCGGCGGCAGGCGGTGGCTCAAATAGTGCTGCTCCGTCTGGAAGAGAGCCAGCAACCCCAGCAATTGCCTTTGCACATTGCAGAGTGTTCTGCAGATTTTGTTTGTTCAAACCAGCAAAGTTCGTGGCTCGAGCATGAATAGAACCATCGTCGTTATTTATAGAAAACGTCAGTTCTGAGCCCTGCAAGTAGCCTGCTTGAATGCTCCCATCGCAATTGACTGTCCAGATCGAAGTCCTTTGGGAAACGTTGGGAAAGAATGTCAATAGGGTTATACTGTATCATCATCAATACCGAGTGCTGCGTCACTTTCGTCGAGAATATCGTAGAGGCCAGAATTGATGACGCTTTTGGCAAAACGAAGTGCTATACCAGTGTCTGCCACTGCTGCGCGCACATTTGAGCCGTTGTAAACCAAGTATCTGAAGTCGTTGATGTTGCCTAAGATCTACAGGATTTAGTGACGTACAAGCCCACAATGAAATGACTTACGAATGACTTGCCTGAATTCGGGTCGAAGACACACCCACTGTAGTCGACAATGTTTGATGCGATGAAATTGGCGGAGCTTGCATTGGCATACAACATACTTGGTACCGCGCTGTTGTGAGCATTTACCGACGAGGCAGCAACTTGAGTTGCTACATTTGTGGTCGGGTAGGCAACAGTACTTGCTCTTGTGGTCACTTCTGTTGCTTCGAAGGCTGCGTTCGGTGAATTTGATGCCCCAAATCGGGACGAAGGTATTGATACACCACTGCCGGTTTGCACGGGGATTAATACATTTGCAACAGTACTGAAAGACACAACATAAATCGTCGCGAAAGTGACAGTAGAGTATGTTGCGGCGCAGAGATAGGTAAAAGTTTGAACGATTGTGGTACGTACTGCCTGTGACACTGTCACAGCATAAGTCTGGACCTGTACCTCTGGAGCGATTGCTGCCGAATTGACGATACCTACAGATGAGGGATTATAGATCTCAGGACCTTGGACATCAGTGGTTACACTGATAGAGGCCTTTGACGCAGTCTCTCGTACAGGTATTGTTTTGAATTGAGAAATGTATGGCGACGTGAACGGACAGGTGTAGAGAGATTGCAAAGTACTGATCAGGACGACGGTCGTCGAAGTGGTAAAAGCACTTGTCATTGAAGAATTTGTGTATCTTGTATTGTAGCTGCTCGCATAGCTGCTTGGCAGAAGTTTCATCTGCTTGTCGGACGTGCTGAATGATGACAAAGTCCTCAGGTTCGAAGTTGCGCCGCTGTTTAACGAAGGCATTTGCGGCAAAGCTGTGTCGACAGACGGTGATATTGATTGCGGCTCCAATACAATTGTGATGAAAACCTCACTACAGCGCGAGTCATTGGGCACGGTATTGAAGATGCTCACGGCCCCATTTGAACAATTGTAAAACCTTGCGCCAGACAAAGCAAGCAAGTGCTTTGAAGCCTCAACGCGGAAGTCCCAGAAGCAAAGCCAGGCACACGATGGGATTGGTAAACAAGCGCATCCTCAAGTCTGTGCGAGGATAAACCTACCTAAATTACCGCCTTTGAGTACAAAACTCTCCTCGTACGCCGAGAATTTTGAAGAGGAGCGATGTAGAAGTTGGAGAACTAGTCGATTTTATATGCAATTGCAATCTGGTGTTGTGGCTTCAGATTAAGTCATGCGCCATGCCATGACTTATTTTCTGAGCTCTTCGAGCCGGAGTCAAATTGTTGGCACGCGGCAATATAGCACCGACGAGTAAGGTGTCCAAGTTGCCTCACTCCAAGTGAAAGTCCGCGAGGCTGGTCAATGACCCTAAGAACAGCAAAGGACAGCAGGAACATCTTCGGTAGCTCAACATGATGCGATATGTTCTGGACAATTTTCACGTCTCCTAGCTATAGTGTTCATCAGTCGTACCCAGAGTGACCGATGCCGAGATGATCTTCAAATGGTGAAGTCCACAAAGAGGTCCCACAGGACGGATCCCCGCATGCGCTACAAAGACCCAAGAACAGTCGGGCACTGGTGAGCCGGGGAGCGTAGGAATGGCTCGACAACAACTGTATGCGCCGAGGGGAGAAATCCTGCGCTACGGGGAGTGCATGACAGACTGGATTGGGTGCTTGACATGACTACAAATGGACTTTGCAGATTGGTCGTCGACCGCCGAGGGCTCAGCGCCTCCTTCGATGAACCATCAATGCTCGCTGTTGTAATTTGTATGTTGTGAAGTTAGAGATCTGATTGTTCATTTCTCCGCCTTTCAAGCCCTCGACGCAAAACCGTGCATGCGGCAGTGGCTTCTTTGGCAATCCATGACCATTTCCAACAACCTTAAATTGAGGCTTTGCTTTGATGTACTATAGCTAACGACGCCCGTGCGACAACTTGACAGTTTTGAGAGTCAGCCGATGCTGTGCAAGAGAGATCATACCATATGCACTGAGTCACCCAATGGGTTAACCTTGCGCCTCATACCTTGAAAGTTAACAATGACTACATCTTTGTCACAAGATGCAAGATTTTCTATTTTAGCATGATCAATAGCCTATTAGAACAGTTTTTTGATGGGCCATATATAGTCCTTCACGCTGATACAGGTATTTTCAAAGTGATGATGACAAATGAACCTTAAATTGGACTTTAAATAATGTAACGTCATCTTGTGCATCTTCTATTACTGATGTATTGTCGCCTGCACGGGAGCTCAAGTCAAGCTCAGATGACAACATCGACTCAATAATAGTTTGATAACTTCTACAAGTACTTGATATAGCTTTTTGCCGTCCTAAAGACAATTATAATGTTATTGCGGCTAGGAATGGCTGGGGTACTACACAAACCGTAGAGACAGTAGCTGTGAACCGCTATTTTGTGATTCACGTCCATTTACGAGCTAAATCGTCGCACATCCACAGGCACATATACCCTATGATCACAAGGCTGCGCTCAAGAATTAATTAGAGAGAAGAGTATAATTGATATTTACATACTTGGGCTGCATTTCAGGTTCTGGTCTGTGGGCTTTGTTGAAGATGCTTCTCGTGTTTCGCAAGCACCTCTGTCCTTTCCCAACCCTCTGGATGAAGTCCCTGAGGCTCGATAACTTTACGGCCATCATCACTAACCAATCTATGACTGAAGGCGCAAGGATCATCGGCTTCGCAGTTGGCGAGTGTGTGGTTCACTTCTCTGTGCTTAGCTTCGTCGTTTCGCACAGCTAAGATGAGATCGCGCATGGAAGCGTCATTAGGCAGTGACCAGTATTTGAGCGCGATTGGTGGTACCGACTGGGTCGTCCATTCCGGCAAGTGACCGTCATCGATCTGCTTCAGACATTTTGTATAGGTCAGAACGGCCTCCTCTTCCAAATAACCAACGAATCGATGGACAGTACGAGGCGAAAGGATATAAGATAGGAACAACATGTTGGTAAAGATACCTTGTGCCGCGATAATCATGACTCGCATCATGATTCCAGGTTGTCGGATGGCAAGAAACGTCAACAAATGCATTCGCTCATTGACGGCTTCTTCCAACAATGTTTCGATCCAACCTCGATCTTGCTCGAATCTACGTATCGAGCGTAGATGACGCAACATTCCTCCGACGATACCAGGGACTCCTGCAACAGACTCCAAAAAGATGATTCGACGTACCCATTGTTTTGCCGTCATATGCGTCTTCTTGACTGTACCACTGGCTGGCTTGGCGCCGTCGTCGTGTATATAGCCAGTGAATTTGTCAAATGTACTTCGCATAATCTTCACTGCCGTATAAGCGATCTTGTCAGAAGTGTTCCGGGGCTCTCTATGAGAAGGCTTGACATCCTCCATCAGAGACGGATTTGTGGAATAAGTAGGTCGTGGCCAAAACCACTGACCATCGACTGTCACCTTGCCCTCTGTATTGGAAGATAGAGTTTGCTGCGTGTGATATGTCTTGACCTCAGAGGGGTCATTCTTCGTCGCTGAGTGTCCCTGACTCGCGTGTCGCATTTGGACATGCCGGACGTTGCTGGCCTGCAGAAGTATGCAAGCTTTGTGAAGTCCTTGGAGCTGCAAACGAGTTCGTGCTGTCGCTAGAGCATTCATGTCGATTCAAAGATAATCTCGCCTTTTGTATTGTTGGTCTGTGAACCGTATACCTAGTGCTCTGGCGATATTGAATACCACAGCCTGTGGATGTTGTAGCTGTAGAGATGGGTGCGGGGGTGGGTACACGTTGTTGTTTGGCGTTCGTTCTTAAGTTGGATAGTTGGAACAGAAAGCGTAGGCGAGCCATTGTGGCTTTTTAAAGCTTTTGAACTTAGCCGCAAATTTGCGTGAGAACTTTGCAACGCGATTTTGTCCGACTCGGGAGGCGACGGGACCAAAGTCCTGGTCTTTGGATGTTTCTTAGAAAGACATTGAGCTCCATGTCAAACTTACAACAGGGCCAGTTTATGCTAGCAGTAGCTTCAGCGATGCTCTGGTGTCGGATCCTGAATGAAATGAACTTGTAAGCCAGGCAGCGATGCGAAGCATTGTGTACGCGTGCTGCAATATCAACGAGTTGAGGGCCAAGTTAGCGCTGCAAGCACGTGGACTAGAGGTGGAACAACATGACGACCTGCCAGTGTCTGCTGCGTCGTGTAACAAGACTCGCATAGAGAAAGCACAAGTACAGATACGGTCTCGATGGACGAAAAACATCGAGCTGTTGTAGCTGGTCATAGTCGTCCCTAAATCACCGCTGTAGTAGTACTTCTCGCGCTCAGGACAGAACGTCCAAACGAATCTTGATGTGGACTTCAAGTGGTTCTTCTACGATTCTTGCTCACATAAATATCTCCACTGGAAGCGTTGCCTAGCAATTGTTTCACGTCTCGCATCACTGCTGTACAATGGGTTTAGTATTTTACAATTGATTGTGCATAACATGAATGTTGTACAGCGCTTACAATGCTCGAACCTATACCGAATGCAATTTTTCGTCTACGCAGCTGCAGCTGATAAAGCCCCGACCACCATGTGATAGATCGGAGCATAATGTGATCGATTGAATTATCGCATCTCTGAACTCGGAAAACTAGAGGCTGTTTATGCAGATATATCTGCTGAACACACATGGTATCGAGACGCATCTTGGGAACGTGACAAGGCAGAACTGTCAATCATTCTTATCTCTAATACTGCTTTTAGTTTCCCTTTAAACAGGGCTAAAGTTGAATTCGGAACTCGTTGCAGCTGGGCGCTGGTTCACGTCCCACATGGACACAATCGCATCGCATAAGTTCGAGTTTGCGTCCGAACTTCAGTGTGATTGATAGAATGAAGGAACGGTCCCGAGCTTGATCCCCAGCCATCCGTGACAAGATTGAGAATTGACTACTGTCAACGCATGGTTCCGAGTTCACAAATGACACGATTGGAGTGAGTGCTGGCTATCAGCTTCGTGTGATTCCTGTATGATGGAGGTATCGCGAGCAGATCCACCGTAGCGGATGTACCGGCTTTCTCGGAAGAGACGCACTAAATCTGGTCAACGATTGGCTCAAGGCGCCACTATCTTATCACCGCTGATTGCCTTATCACATGTCGTGGGGCACTTCACGCGCTCTTCTTGAGCACTAGATATCTGGTTATAATACGCCGCGACCCCTACTGTTGCGAAATGCTGAGCTTGCCTGTATCATTCTCAAGATCTTCTGTTACACACTAGAGAGACTTGATTGTCTCGGCAGTAAAATAGTCCAACTATGAGTGAATTCAAGGTTGTCCTGCCGCAAGGTTTAGGCTATGGTATAGTTGTTGGCATCGGGTTCCTGGCGGCTCTGATCATGCTCGGCATATCTTATGTTCAAAACAGATATACTTCATTTTCGACTCACAACTCGGAAGAATTCAATACCGCAAGTAGGAGTGTCAAACCTGGTCTGATCGCGTGCGCGGTTGTCAGTTCATGGACGTGGGCTGCAACGCTGTGTAACATTCTGTGCTTTCCCAATGTTTACCTTCCTGATACTGTCAGTACAAAGCTCTTCTGTGGCATATAAATACGGTGTGTCTGGCAGTTTCTGGTACGCTGCTGGAGCCACAATACAGATTCTACTCTTTTCTTTACTGGCGGTAAAGTTGAAGCAGAATGCGCCTAGATGTCACACATTTGTAAGACTTTCGACTGCACTACTCTGTTGAGCTAAGTCTAGATAGCTCGAAATCATTCACAAAAGATATGGCCCAACTGTTCACTGGATCTTCATGTTCTTTGCAATGGCCACGAACTTGCTCGTATCGACTCAATTGCTTCTAGGTGGATCAGCAGTCGTTAATGCACTGACTGGAGTGAATGTCTATGCCTCAAACATTCTTATTCCACTCGGGGTTGTCATATATGTGGTCTTAGGAGGACTTCGTGCGACCTTTTTGTGTGACTATTCTCACACAGCAATCTTGATGATTATCATTCTATACTTTTCAATCTCAGCATTCGGCACTTCTTCAAAACTCGGCAGCGCAGGTGCCGTATATGAGCTGTTGGTGCAAGCAGGGAAAGAGACACCGGTGGCCGGCAACCAGGACGGGTCATATGTGACTTTGAAGTCCAATTTGGGTCTCATTTTCGGTGTCATCAACATATGCGCCAATTCAGGAACTGTTTTCCTGGACCAGGGCTACTGGCAGAGAGCCATTGCTTCGAAGCCATCAACGGCAATGCGTGGCTATCTGCTCGGTGGTCTAGCATGGTTCTCCGTTCCATTCTGTTTCGCAACAACATTGGGATTGGTGGCCTTGGCACTTCGCCATGACCCCGACTTTCCAACATATCCAGAGATTCTGACAGCCTCCCAAGTTGGCGCCGGACTTCCTGCACCAGCTGCAGCATATACCTTGCTCGGTAATGGTGGAGCTGTCGCTATGTTGATCGTGTTATTCATGGCGGTCACTTCAGCATTATCAGCCGAGCTCATAGCAGTATCCTCAATCATCACGTTTGATGTATACAAAATTTACATCAATCCCGCCGCTTCTGGTTCGAGATTGGTCAAGATGTCTCATGCAGGCATCGTAATTTGGGCCTGCGTGTGCGCTGCAGGAGCATGTTTGTGGAATGGTATCGGTCTCGATCTTGGCTGGCTCTACAACTTCAGTAAGCAATTCAGACACTCGTTTCGTACTGTGCTAATCTAGATAGTGGGAATAATCATTGGTCCCGCAGTCGTCCCAGTATTTTATGCCGTCACCTGGAACAAGCAGCCAAAACTAGCCATGATCGTAGCACCCATCACTGGTCTTATTTGTGGAATCGTCGCATGGTTAGTGGTCGCAGCGACCTTGAACGACAACAAGGTCAATATCGAAACTACGGGAACAATCTATGCTCAGCTCGCTGGAAATTTGACGTCCATCTGCGTCGGCGCGATCGTAGCCTCAGTCATCACGTTGATCAAGCCAGACAATTATGACTTTGACAAGACGCGAGCCATCAACACCACACCCGCGCCAATACATACGCCATCCATCAGCTCAGAAACATCAGCAGAGAAAGACAGCTCCGAGAAGAAAGACAAGCTCGGCAGCTCTCCAGAGAATTACTCCTCCGAGAAGCAGGAAGGTCAAATCCTGGACGTCGAGGAAGAAACGGAGGATCCAGTCAAGTTGCGACGAGCAGTCAAAGTGGCCACTTTTGCGGGTGTGTCGATGTCTCTCATCATGGTTCTAATTATTCCATTGCCTCTCTTCTTCACACGCTACGTCTTCTCCAAAGGATTCTTCACTGGTTGGATTGTCGTCGGGATTCTATGGGCATTTGTCGGAGCATTCATCACCGTCATCCTGCCGATCTGGGAGAGCTGGGCCAGTATGTCAAAGGTGGGTCGAGGAATCATGGCTGATCTTCGAGGACGAAGCGTGGAAGCACGAGCAGAGTGATTTTCACGATGATTTACAGTGTCGAATTGTACTGCTTAAGAACTTCTTATTCCATACGTTGTGATTTTTTCATAGACAATAGATAGATTATCATCAAGTATACGACACTCCTTCTTGTAAGTGAGTCACAGCTATTGTAAACATAACTAGTCTCTGTAAACTCTCAAATCGTAGCAAATAGCAGCAATTAATGAGGTCCACACTAGTGCTTGTCTGTGTTGTCCATTCCATCAATCTTCTTTCTCATATTGGCAAACATCGTCTCCCTCTCCTCCGGTGACTTTCCTCCAGGCGGTTGTGCCTTACCCTTGACCACTGCCTCTCGCTTCTCGATCCTCTTGACCCACTTGGCAACCCCAGGAAATTCAGCAACATCAATTTCCAAGATATGCGCACCCGATACCCAACAGAATGAAGCGATATCAGCGATCGAGTACTTGTTGGCAACCAAGTAATCAGTCTTGCTCAACTGCAACTCTAGCACGCCGAGGAGACGCTTAGTCTCGTCAATATATCTCTTGATGCCATAGTCAGACCTGGCACCGGCCATGAGACGGAAATGGTTCGCTTGTCCCTGCATCGGTCCCAATCCTCCCATTTGCCATTGAAGCCACGATAAACATTCGTAGTAGTCGTCCGTGCCGTGAGCAAAGGAGATCTTGTGGTCCGGATCGTACTCGTCCGTCAAGTAGAGCATGATGGCTCCGGTCTCAAAGACTCGTAAGTCTCCATCTTTGAGTGCTGGGATTCGTCCGTTCGGACTACTAGTGTCAGCTGGCTCAATATAGAAAGGACTCTGGCTCTATCGGACATATCGTCCTTGGAGACGACTTACTTGATCTCGAGGAACCAAGGTTCCTTTTGAGTGTTTTGGCTAATATCGATAGTCTCAACTTTGTACTTGAGATTCAATTCCTCCAGGGTTACAGTAGCTTTGTGTCCATTCGGAGTGCCAAAAGTGTACACGGTAAGATTTGGTCGTGACATTGTTTGGAACGATTTGAGGCTGTTGGAGAGTGATAGATGACGATTGAGCTTGTATAGTCTGTGTACTGTTCTTAAGCTTGAAGAAGGGCTGTACATGTATCAACAAACAACGTGCATCATGAGTACGATGACATTTATCCAATCGAGATGTCGAGGTTTTAGTCAGCGTCAGTCAAGTGCCGATGCCGGTGCGGAGGCACGAGTGAATGACGTCTCGGGCATGTGTGCACACTTGTTGTGAGCTCCTTCCAAGGTTTCGTCTACAGAAATACTGGAAGAGCAAAAGCGTCCTCGCACAGGATTGAACTGTGGACCTCTCGATTAACAGTCGAACGCTCTAGCCAGCTGAGCTACGAAGACACGATGACGCTTGACAATCAGCGGAATATATATAATCATTACGTTTATAATTGGAGAATAAATATTATTCTCTGGGGCATGAGCATAACCTTAGAGTTTACCTGCTGAGACTCTTATGATAAATTGTGAATATTATATTCTGAACAATTTTTACAAGTTTCTCCTCAATATCTAGTGGTCATCAAGGTCAACAGATTTAAGCCTCGCAAGGTTTCTACCGACGACTCAATTTTAACAGGTCCATGCATATGGTGAGGTGCGTTTCACAAAATCAGAATTTCCGATGGAAGAGTCATCAAGGCCCAATACTGCTAAACATATGTGGTAACAAGATTTATTTAGCAAGCTGGACATCGCTGGACATCGCCAACCCTATACACGCTCTGCTATATAGCTAGGTGCGGTACCAGAGTTTGCACAAATCATGCTGCAGCATGGTGATGATTATATGGCCTGCAAATGATTATAGTGTCCTGGTGTCCTTAATCGACACTTGGCACAATCAGCTCGATATCCCATGACAAGTTTGAACCTTGCCGATAGATTTGATGGAGTGTTGCTTGACTGGCGGACTCTCTCTCCCGGCGTTTCATCTGAAGCGCATGTGGTCTGTGACGAAGCCCTCGAGTGCCCGTCCAATTCGCCTTCTTGCATTACGGCATCTGTCACAATCTCATGTCGAGTTGTAGATATGCTCAATCTCGCAACTTCCAGCATATCACAATCCACCTTTGTATGTCTGCCGACGACCGTGCAGGACGGCCTCGAACCACTTGCGTGTGATTCGCATGAGGATGAAATTTTGTTGGGAGACCTATGCTTTCGTATCGAATTTAGTGCTTCATGCGATGGACGTCGTTTCTAGCTTTGCGTTAATATCCATCAATATTACTTGCAGTGTTACGTACAGTGCCTCGCGCATGCCAGTCCATACTCAAATTCGAAACAGCATGTATCTAAATTAGCAGCAGATCGGTTGTCCCGCTGAGACTCATCCGCAGTACCAGACGGCTTGAAGGAACATCAGCTTGTCATATATTTCTGTTAATGTTGTCTGTAATAGCATCTGTGGAATGAATTGGTCATGTGCAGTCAGTCTTTGGGTGTATCGGCAAATTTGTCTGGAATCCGATGAGATGGGAATTTCTGCTCCGCTTTTCACTCCAGCCGCAGCGGTCATCGCCTCGACTCGGACGGACTCAAAAATCGCCGCCCCAACTCAACTTCATAAACTCTCGTCAGTTGTACAGGAGATATAGCTAACTTCAGCTCGGCATTGTTGTAGCTCGTAATGACACAGTATCGCTGCAAAGACCGTACGGGTTAGTGTAAAAGTCAGTCAATCTTTCAACATGGACTCGTCTTTGTCGAAAACATCCCGCGACATTCTGCGCGACAATTTCCTGTCGAAGGCTCATTGGATCGCTTCAATGCACAGCACGGCTCGCATGTTTCCTCTCATGGCATGTCTTATCGCACCTCTTTCCGTACTCTTGGATATACCCGCTCTAAGTCAACCGTGGTATGGCTACGAGTCGCAACAATTAACGGATGAAACGACATCCTTGATCTTATCCAGTTTCTCGTTGTTCTTTAACATTGTTGCAAACCTTCTCTTGTTGCTCAGGTTCACTATCACTTCTCGTCGAGGCTACACATACGCCACACGAATATCAATGGTGTTTTGGGTCCTGAAGGCAGGGACCGCAATAGTCAATCTTGTCATCTTTGGCGCAACTCGGAATAACGACGCGGGTTACAGCTACTTAGAGGGCTTTTGGTGTGCTATTGTATCTTGCTTCTTGGCATGTCTTAGCGCTTTGATGCTGCTAATACACTACTTTTACGAATTCGATGCGCGTGTTGCCCTTAAGAACAATGAAGTTCGATTGCGCGGTCGAGGTTTCATGATCAACGTAACGCTCTTCGTCGTTACTATTGGTATACAAGGTCTCATTTTCAGCAGAATTGAGAAGTGGACGTATCTGGACGGCATTTACTTCTCGACAGTATCTGTTCTTACTGTTGGCTTCGGAGACTTCTCACCCACGACCACCGCTGGCAAGATACTCTTGTTTCCATTAGTACTATTCGGCATTGGACAGCTGGCAGTAGTTGTTAGCGAGATTATCGATTTCTTTTCACAAAAGTCCTTAGAGCTTACCATTGCCACAAAACATCATGTCGAGCGCGAGAGATTGCGAAAAGAAATGTCACAGGATACCATCGATCTGAATGAGGAGCTTAGACTTTTGGAAGAGTTTCAAAAGGAACAAGATAATCGCACCGAAATGATCGACCTGATGTACTCCATGATTTCGTTCATGTCTCTGTGGTTCATTGGAGCTTTGGTATTTTCCAAAACTGAGGGCTGGACCTACGGAAATGGACTTTACTTTTGCTACGTCTTCTTCCTCACTCTCGGGTATGGCGACTATAGTCCATCTACATCTGCAGGTCGGGTCATTTTCATCGTATATGCCTTGCTTGCAGTTCCCATCATGACATCTTTCGCGGTACAGTCCATCACCCGGGTCATGTCATTGCTCTCAGAACGGAACTTCTTGCACCGCAAGACAAAAGCAAGTAACAAAGCACCTCCCATCACACATCACGCGCTTCTGGACGAAGCAGAGGCAGACTTGGCTCAACTCACTCATCGTCGCAAGATTCAGACGCATCTCATCGATGCAGTACTCAAGATGGACTTGACTACGAGGATGCTTCTGTCGACCACTTTACAAGGACACTCCAAGTTGTTGATGAAAGCAGATACACTGGTTCAATTACGCAACACAAACTACGACTATGAAGAATTCGTCGAACAGTTTCACGATGTACAGGTCCTGACTGAGTTGGAAAATTACAGAAAACACTTTGCCACCTTTTTAGCTACAGCGAGTGCCATGCAAAACCTCGAAGGCGAAGAACAACGACTCTTTGAACGCAGGATTCGCGAAGAATCAGATGCGAGCAATACACGACCTCGTCCTCGTCGTCGTAAAATGTTGGATCGTCACAAGAGTGAGTCGGATTCATACTTTGAGCACACAAACAGCTCATCCGAATCCGAATCTTCCGAAAAGACACCAGACAAGCACATTAAAAAGGCAAAGCCTCATCAACGACGAAATCGACGACAATCTAAGCAAAGTCGTCATGAATCAGAGGACGAATTGGAATTTCACATGGGTCAACACACCAAGGACCATAAATCGCGCGACCGATCTCGATCGCGATCCAATGAACGAAAACGTAGAATCAAACAAGATGAGCAAGAAGAGCATGGTGTTGAAAATGACGACAAAGATGATGACGATGACGATGACGACGGAGAGGACCGGCCGGTCCATGCTTACGAGCGACATGGAAAGGGTAAATTAGGAACCACACTGCAAGCATTCGGACTCGAGGACGTGAAGCGGGATAGGGAACAAGCCGAGGAAGATCAGAGTGATTCATGAGACACGAGGATGTAAAAAAGGATCATGTCTAATTGTGACGACTTTTCAATCAGACAGGAGAATCATGGTAATCTTTGGCGATTGAGGCGAGGTGTGAAAATCTTTTCATATTATAGCAATGTTATGGCCTTGGTAAAACACAAAATATTCACAAGTTTTAGCTCTTTCGAAAATATGACGCATATTGTCGCGCTTCACCCGAATTAGGACATCTTTCTTGCAAGTGTGCTGTTCTGTATGTGACTGTAATACTAAACCGTAAATACCAAAAATATATGGCCTTCGCTTTCGAGATTGCAAATCTGATTTCCACAGGGAATGTCCATGTATATATACATCTTTCACTCAACTTCCATCCACTGCACTTGTTCACGATCTTGCGTGATAGGCAAGTCTGATCGTGGGACTTGATGGTCGGGAAAGAAACTGATGACTTCGAGGCACGACCGGTCCTCCCTCATGCTCATGACTACTGCCACATCATCCTCAAACATGACTCGCCAGACCTGTTGACTTTGTTCAGTCAGTTCTCGCAGAAATCGACCCGTCTCGAGATCCCACAATTTTGTTAATCCATCTGATGAACCACTGATTATGCGAGTGTCATCGAATTGAAGAGTCGTGACTGAGTTGTCGTGTCCGGCTAGATGATGTATGCACTTCATTGTCTCGACATTCCAGACCCTGATCGATCCATCCGGACCACCGGTCACTAACATTGGATATCGTAGCTGTAGTTGTCCTACAAGATTTGTGTGCCCAGTCAACTTGCCATAACATACACCAGTGGCTGCGTTCCACACACGAATCGTGGCATCCAAGGAACCGGTGGCGATGACTGATCCGTTGAAGCCGATACTGTAGATTTGTGATTGATGTCCAGAAAAGACACGAATACATGTTCCATCAGTAATCGACCATAGACGACAGGTCATGTCATAACTGCCACTGGCCACCATATTGCCATGGACTTTCAAGCAACGTACTGATTGTTGATGACCGACCAGAACATGCTTGCAGACGCCGGCCTTGTAGTCCCAGACCCGTATGGTTGCATCTCGTGACCCAGAAACGATCAAGCTTTCCCCTGGAATTTTGGCAATTTCGATGCAACGGACCGTGGAAGAGTGACCGCGCATAACATGTAGACATTTACCACTCAACAGATCCCAAACACGCAAGACCTTATCACAACCACCCGAGCATAACGTATCATCATCGACATCCAAGGTCCACACGCCCGACTCGTGGCCTACCAATGTTCTCAAGAACCTGCCATCTCGAGCGAATACATATATCTTAGCATTATCGAGTCCGAGGATTATGTATTTATCCGTCAAGGATGACCACGTTACAGTCGCAAAGTCATCAGTGATGTGTCGTGCAAGGGTAGTGCCTCCATGCTTCCAGGCAGAGTCAATCATATATCTCTGCTTGAAGTGTGATTTGTATGTCGTCGGTCGTGGACGGTGTAGATCACCACCGACAGCATTGATCCGTGTACTTGTCTGTACAGGAATAATACCCAAACCTTGTGGAGCGGAGAAATACGGCGAGTCATCGTTTGCTAGCACAGAAGGCCCCACAGCTGTGTGTACTTGTGCGACTGGAGCCGGCAAGGAGGACAGTCGACGATAACGATGTACCCGACATAAACGCTTCCATGTCAAGTCATCGTTCAATAGGCCGTGCCAATACTTGGATACCTGCGCGGCTCTTGCCAATGTCTTTGGATCATCAATGTAGGTCAATACCTGCCAAGTTAGATTTGAGTTGGCGCCTCAAATGTTGAGCGATTACCCTTAATGATAGCTCGACCGGGAGACATTTTAAAAAGTCCTTCTTCAGTCTCGGAGAAACGTAGGCGGCTACACTGGCAAGCTCGTAGCTCGTACACATGTTCAGCAGTTCGGTGAGAAATCGTTGTCGACCATCAGTCTTCAAGTCTGCAAAATGCTTTCGAACATTTCGCAAGGCAAAATCTTCTTCTGCGCTCGCGACACCCCAAGACGGTGTCACATCTGTATCGTTCGGAGTGGGCGAAGGTGCTGGAGTTGGTGGTCGGTTGGTGATCATTTCAACATCGGTATCAACATCATGTGGTTGTTGTGCTGATATGCTAGAGGAGAATGAGGTTGTCGAAAGTGTCAGATGAGATAGCGTAGGCGTGGAAAAGGATGAAGACTGCTCCGAAGCCATGATTCGCGAGAATTATTCCTACCCGATATCCTTTTGTTGTGCTAATTCACAAGGACTTGTGGGTGGTATCGTATGAATCTGCTTCTGACAACACAGACACAAATTGGCGATCCAAGCAGCGCGAGGGGAGTCAGAGCTCACCGAGCAGCTTCTATGTGGAGAGCCCGAGCGTTGATGTGAAGTTGATTGTCCTTGGTGGTGGTGGTGGTGGTGCTAATCCTATCGCTTGAGCGTCTGTTTTGCGTGGTTTTGAATCTGAGTTGAGTGGGATCAAAGGATCGACGGAACGGGCTTACTTGCCATTCTCGGCACAAAGGTCGATCAGTCCAACGGCTTTCGATCAACCTCAACAACACTACGAAAACTTCAGATGAGAGGTACAAAAAACAGCAGAGGATCTGACAGGCAGATAGTTGCGTGCCGTCTACAGGACTAGACTAGGGACTATTACGAATCTCAAGCGATTCAGTGTCAATGTAGATGAATCACCCTATGATTTTGTCCATATTCCGATTGCTATGCCCACCAAACCACTGGCGAAGCAAGCACTTGTGACATCCTCGACTCGTAACGTTGTACGATCCGCACTCAGAGCACTTCGAAGCATGGTTGTAACTTGACGACCGATTCTTGAGCCTAATTCTCGAGTAGAGACATAGACTACATTGCCGTAACTCCTTAACGAATGCAAAGACAGGGGAATCGAGAGTAAGGATGAAGTTCCACTCCGCGGTCCTGCTGTTCGTGATGTTCTGGAAACAGGTCCATCATGTGCAATCGTATCGTTCTTGGCATATTCAGATGTCCCCGGCGGCGTCGCAAATGTCTCGGAAATCGGATCTGACTCCGATAATTGCACAACCGGTTTTACCGTTTGATCATTCGTAGCCATCAAGGAATTTTGCACAGACCTTGCAGCATGATCGGCATCTGTCAAATAGCTGTCGCTCTCGGCAGCATCGTCTACAATGTCATCTTGCGGGACAGCAAAGATTCCATTTTGTGTAGACTTATCATTAAGTACTGCCTCTCTTTCTTGCTGCACAACCTGGCGAACCTTTTCTTCAAAGCTGCCGACCAGGCGTCTCCTCTTCCAAGGCTCAAGACCAAGTTGGACGAGAACAAAAAGGAAGATGTTAAATCCCATGAGTCCCCAAGTCCCCCAGGTGGAAGCCCGTCGTATCTTGTCACTCCAGATTTGTTCCTCATGATACCTCGCGAGGATCATATTTCCTAGCGTGGTTCGTGCATTATCTACCTCGATTTCTGATTGTGCCAAATCTCGTTGACACCGCTCCTCATTTTGCGAATTTGAGTGGTCGTCCCGAAAGAGTGTTGTGAAGCGTTCGAGATCGCTCGATGACCACGAACTTTTGCGCTGCAGCAGTTCATTGACTTCCCTTTGACTCTCCGATCTTGTTCTTATTGCCTCTTCGTATGATTTTCTGGCTTCCTTGACACGCGCTATCGTGCGAGATACTATGTGCTCCTGCGTGTCTATCTGGATTTTCAATTTCTCTATACCAGAATACCCGGTGAGATCGTTCAGTCGTTGTCCCGCAAACAACAGTGAGGTTTGTAGTCGATCTGCTCGAGATGTGATTGATTTACTGAGCTTTGACCGAGACTCTTCAAGATCGGATGGAAGTTGTGTTGTGCTTGAACTGTACCTTGTCCATAAACCAGGACTTATAGCAATCCTCCGCAGTGATGAGCGCCCAATCAGAAATTGTTGAGAGAGGCGAAGGGACATTCGAGAGGACTATGAGCTATCCATATCACTGCAAGCTAGTGTCAGTGCAGGTTCATCTCGAAAGCTCAACACTCTGAGTATTGTTTTCTTTTCGGTCGTTGTCGACCAGATCGAACGAATCCGACATTTCTGACGATTATGTGGAGCCGCACAGGCTAAATTTGCCACGAAGATAATCACGATTGAAGGCTGTTCAAGAGATCCAAGACATTCGATATTTTCGAAGCCTGTCACGAGGACCTCGATGAAGATCAAGTATATGTGCAAATATCTTCTACAACGATATACAGACCTCATCTTTAAGAATACCCTACAGTATTAAGAATTAAGAATATATGTACAGTAATATACGTAGTTGTGTACTAGTCCATCAACATGGCAATCCTAGTGGCTGAGTCAATCGGAGCTTCGTTGGTCTTATACTTTCGTTCCGGATTTAATAGCTTCCAGAGCGATTCAAGCTTCCGCCAGGCTATGATTGCGGTCGTATCGAGAGTTGGACAACGCTTGCTTGTCCTGAGAGAAGGTTTCTTCAAGCCTTTCGCATATAGCAGCTTGTCAACTAGATAGTGGATCCACAATGCATTAGTGGCAGGATGAAACTGTATCCAGTCTTCTTGCTTGGCGTCTAGCTCCAAGTCGCCATCTGTGATTGAGGACTTCATGAGTCGGTATATGTCAAACTGATAGTCTTCCCCTTCAGCTTCGAAGATTGCCCGATCCGTAAAGCCATAATATGCGACATCGGACAGTTGATCAGACACCTGAGCCCTCGACAGAGTGTAATCTATGATGGTGATGGCACTTTCTTCCTCGTCCTGCGCACGTTTCACCAATATATTACCCCAGTGTAAATCTCGGTGCTCGAATTGACGCTTCTCCTCGCCCAAGGCCAAGGTTTGTACAATTTTTCTCAATAGCTGAAGAGCTTCGTGCCAAGTCTCAATTTTGTAGTGCTCCAAATCTGTTCCTCCATTCTCGAGAGCTATAATACAATACCGCTGCGAATCTGTATACCAATCGGGGCGATCACTTTCTGACTCGTGTTGTAGTTTCCAATCATCCCAGGCTTGCATCAGTACTTCGGGATATCGTCCCTGCACTACCCGCATGCCCCTAACCTTGACATAACCAGAAATTGTGGCCATAGCAGTCGATATACGCAATTCCTGAATGATATCTTGTATCGGTATTTCACCAGCACCCTCACCGAAAGGGATAACTTTGTATACGGTCTCTTCGCCATCAATCTCAGCAGTGCCTAGATACACCTCACTGAAGGACGCCTCTCCAAGCTTTCGAAGTCTTGAGACATTCGATATCTTGTTGATGTGCTCAGAAAAGTCGTCGGAATCTAGTTGATCACACAAACTTAGCAAGGTCTGTACATCTTGCAGATCTTTTTCCGCAGCAACGCTACTCTCATCTGCGCATCTTAATTGTCCAGTAGCGGTCAAATTCTGAAAGACATCGTTCAATTGACCTAGATGGTCAAGTGATTCTACAGTAGATAGATCACTAGACGATATAGACGACGTCGAATCCGTGTCATCATCTGCTGTGCTCGTTGACAAGTCAAATCTGATGTGAGATGGTGTTTGACACGATCTTCTGGACGTGCTGTCAATTGGAGTTGAGGCTGTTAGTGGACTTAACAGTGCGGCAGTCTTGATTGGGGTTGTCGTTATATGTGATTCTTTCTTTTCCGTCATATTGCTTACTGGACTTTCAGTCGAATCTGGTTCCTTGATGGAAGCTCCCAGTTTCGTCGTCGCTGTTCCATTCGGGCGTGGCGTCGGCGCAATGTTCAATGTGCTACTACTGGTCGATTGTAGGATTTGTGATTGAGCCTCGAGATAGTCGTCAGGGTTTATTTCAGACTTCACAATACTTGCAGCATCCATTAAATTTGTGTTGATACTTGGATAGCCAACTTTCGTATTGGATACTTTGATCGGCGAGGCTGTGATCGCTTCTTCCCAAAGCAAATCCGATTGTTTGCTTGTTTTTGCTCTGCCATATACGGCCTTCGGCCCACGCCGCTTCGAGAACATGATCGCGACGATGAACCAGGATTGACTACGTTCTCTAGGAATAGCACAACTAGTATACAAGACTAGGTTCGTGAATTGCCGCTGTGTTACGAAGCTCTAGAGAGTGTATTGACCTATATTGTAACTTTGATGCATACCGTAGCTATAGGTATGGTTGCAACAAAACAGTGGCAGAAACGCCACTCGGGCCAGTATTGGTTCGAGCGCTACTACGAATAAAGTCAATCCAACACAGATACAGGCCTAGGTTACATCACGCATTCAAATGTATGGAGCAATAAAGGCAAAGCATTTGATGTGTCGAAATTTTTGCCTTGATTCAAATGTTCTATCAGTAGGAAACAAGCATACGAAGCGTTTCCCAATTTAGTGGGCGTGTGATGCCAACTGAAGGTGTAGTTTGGTCGATATGGTCGCCAGGTCGTACATATCAAAAAGTGATCAAGGTTGTTCATTGTCGCTTTGTATCGGTGAGCCTTTTTGCAGTCTCCATGTCGGCCGTGACCGCTTGATATAAGACCGGAGGCGCACAAACTTTGGGCGTTTGACTCGTTGTACAGATAGTGGAGTCGCTACTAATATTGCACACTCTTGCACTTCAATCGATTTATCAGCAGATGGCCGGCGTGCTGCAGGCTGGATATCCTCATGGCTAGTCAGGTGTCCTTGACTGACTATAGGAATATCGACTGGAATTTCGTGAGATTTCAAGATCGCTTGCACAGTATCTTGCTCCGCGGATGTCATGTGCTCAAGGGCTGGCGTATTGCTGCCAAGAATCGATCCTAGTGTTGCCATATAAGTAATCAAGATTTCGAACGTTGCCGAGAATCGTTCAAGTCCTACGTATACTCTAAAGGATTGGGTGATGCGCAGTCTTAAACACGAAATCATTCGTACTTGAAATGCATATGCTTGAAACAAGTTTCCAACGAGCGTCTCGAATGTGTTGATTTGTATGGCACTAATCGGGGACCTGCGGATGCTTCTGCTCCTGCTCGTTTCTGTGACGTCAAGGCCAGTACTACGAGAACGGGTAAAACCCACAAAAGAAGATCAGCATCTAGACGCCTGGTCGATCATCCACCCCTTGGATTCGTTCGCTCTCAGCTTGCCCTCCCGTAAATTGTTCTTCCTTGCCTCGCAAATCTTGTTTCACAGCTTCTTCAATCACCTTGGTCAATTCTTGCGTCTTGACCACGGCAATATTAAGACACTTCATCAGGACGTCTGGCGTGATAGCGACACCTCCAGCCTTGCTGATCTGACTGAGTTCCTTGCTTTTGTTCATTGTGATGGACATTTCGCCTGATCTAATAGTCTCTTCTTGTCGAGAAGCATCTACGAGCACGATGGTTCCTTTCGAAAAGAAACTGAAAGTAAGACAAACAGGTAAATGCGTCAACTGAAGAGGTACAGGAACTCGTTGTTTCATAGTGTATACGGTGACTTCTTCACCCATGACCTTTGTATCTGGCTTTCTGAAGTGCAGTAGACTTGTTGTCAAGGCCAAACATGCAGCATCCAGAAGATTGCCCTCGTTGTTCAAGAAGTGGATATCTGCACGAATCTGCCAAACTTGTTTCCCGGCCACAATACACAAACTCTCCGTATCCAGTGCCCTCGATCGGCGAACACTTTTTTCCAGTATTCGAGAAATAGTCAGCTCTTCGTCATTCTGTCCCGGGCCGTGAGATTGTCCTACGAATGCTGACATTTCCGTGTTGACAAGAAATTGGCCATCAAAAGGACGATCGTCAAATGGCTTGACAATGTTCGCCGTAATTCTAGAAAGAACCCTAGTCTCTCCAAGCAATACCTCTACGAGTCCATATTCTGTGCCGAAAGAGATCGAAAGTGGTCTGAATTCATTGGCAGCACGAAAATCAAGTCGTAGTTTTTCTTCAAGCGATTCGAGGACAAACTGAGATTCTGCCTGAGACGGCTCTACATCTCTTGGCATTTGTCTCAGTAAGATAGGCTGTCCCTTTACCACCTTCGAAAGAGTCTGCACCTCTTTAGAAGCTCTTTAGAAGGGTTTTGGTCATGTACTCGAAATTCAAAACTTACTGTCCTTGTGGAGAAATGGCTATTCGTCTGTGAGTACGAACTAAGCGATGTGTGAAGCCCAAAAAACCAGATCAGAAGGACCAGCTTATAGATAGGTAATCACAATCTAGGAGAAAATGAAAGACTTTAGCTGAAATAACTTCCGCTACCGGCTTTACATAGAATGACACGATAGTTCAACAATATATAGCAGTAGCCATGAGCTCAAAAAGATACCTTATATTAACCAGAGACGTGTGGACTTCCCTTCACGATATGCCTCCACGCCCCGCTGCTGTTGTCCATGTCTCTTCCGTCCACCTTGCTATCCTTTGAAACACCGCACCGGGTGTATCTAGCGCTGGTCTGATGTCGAGGAAAAATACAGGCTCACCGTGCTCGTCATTCGGTGCTTCGTAGTAGTCAATGACATACCGCACCTCACGACCACTTCGATCCACGAACCAATCGTGCCTGTCGAAAGGAGCCTGACCACCCCAGACGGTCGAGTAGAGATATGCCTTGGGCGAAAGCGAATTGGGACGGCCAGTAAATCGGATAAGTGATGGCTCCGAAGAAGGCGCAGCCCGCTGTTCCCAGTCCAGTATCTCCTTCCATGCGCCCTCATTCAGAAAGTTATGCACAGACAGCATAGCTTCGACATTCTCGCCAGATTGACTATAGCCTTTACGTACCATCGCATTGTATAACTGCTGAGCCGACGGATATTCCCATTTATCGCCATCTCTTGATTTAGATATGGTTGAAATCTCCCTGTCTGTAGGCAAGTGTACCCCTTGTGATTCTGATATCCTACTCTGGGACAATTTCGCGGGCATCATATTCAACGGGTTTATACTTCCTCCGCCCTCCGAGCCAGTGTGATCGACGGGGCAACGACCACTTGCACCCGGCTGTGAAGAGGGCGCGTTATGCATGACGGGACATTTTGCTTCCGTAGGTGACGCAGTCGATAGCTTGGATTCACGAGGGGGCAGGCTCGCATGTATTGTCGCACTACCCGGCTGCGATGCTTCAGCCCAGAACCAACCCATTCTTGGAGGAGTGCAACAGAACAAGGTGTAGATAAAACTGCGTATTTGATGTAATGCGTTTTGATATCCTTGATAAAATGGCCACAACCTTGCAACGCACAAGCCGCATAGGAACGCCTCCCGCCACACAAGAGTGAATCAGCAACTCATGGATTTTCCCGAACGCGTCCATTCATCAATTAACTAATTGTGCTTCTACTATAGCTGGAGCTCTTCGGTCATCATAATAGTCCCTGGCTCAAGCAGAAAATAAATAGCAGAAATAAAGGCTTCTGGCTCCTGCTAATACTAGCGTCGCTCGTTGTTATCGTGGTCTTGGTTGTCGGTACGGTTCCGGTGCCCGGCTTCACCAGAATTGTCCCAGGTAATTCTGTTTCATTCTTATGACCTTGAGACAAGACGCTACTGTTGCTCGGTGGTTGCGTTGTCGGGTGGACGTGACTGATGCCTGGAACAATATCCATCGTCTTGCTTACCTCGAAATTCGCAAATTTCGGCAGTAAAACATCTGTCGATTGGACGTTCACCACGTCTTTGCTGGTTGCATGTGGAATCTCGTGTCCATTACAGGATATAGTCGGATGGTGTGCGTAATCTTCGATCACTTCAGTCCGGTAGGTTGGAGGATAGCCACCTGGTCTAGGAGGACATTCGCTCAGACTGCACACCTTGTACTCTGTACAATGCACTACATCTTCAGTCAGCGCCTTTCTAATTGCAAGCTTTGGCACTGACGGGTTTGACTCGAGCCAACAGCGTTGAGGAGCATAAGTATCCACAAGATGCGCTCATGTATGTGGAGCTTCGATAGGGTATACAGCATAATATCGGTTGACTGTGCCGTACACACAATAACAAGTATACATCTTTCGTTTGGCTGTTTTCTGCGTGTTCAGTAGATGTAGAGGTACTGCGCAGCATATCCACAGCTGGACTCCTTTACTGTTCCGGCAGGTTGTGGTTGGTAAGTGAAGGTCGCATACTGCAAATTGCATTGTGTCAGATATATTGTACGGCCGCGCTCTGCAGTTCATACACACGTGTATATTTGCATGACTCGACTATATATAGCTATAGCTCCCGATAGGGAGCTAGTGAGTGTTGGCTGGAAGAAGATGGTTCCATGAATTTTGATACTGATTGAGCTTGATTCATTTCGATTCTCCATAACCAAAGAAATTGTTCTCGCCCCAATCAAACATTGTATCCCCAACTGTGCCAGCGCCGCCTGCTGCAAGCTGCAATTCTAGTGTTTTCAGGTAGTCCAGATCGAGCGCAAAATTCTGATCATATTGCTGCTCGAGACTGTCGCATGGTGAATGAGCTGCAGAAGGTGCTGTGGTCGCTGGAGGTGCTATGTCCTTGAGATGCAATGTCATTAGACTGCGAATGAGCGCTGCACACTTTTGAGCAGCCGAATTCTTCTGCAAGGAGTCAAATATGGACAAGCATATATTGATGTCGGTACTAATTCCCATATTGCGCTCGATGTCATCAGTGATCAACTTTTGACCAACAACGAGAATTGTTGCCGCACTCATCAGACACGGAATGAGCTGCCACAAAGGGAAGTCCCATTGTAGAGTTCGTTCGGACTCAATATGATCCAGAAGACGAATCGTCTTCCGTGCCTCGTCCAAGCATATATCCTGCTCTCGCGAATTTGCCTGATCTTCCCGTTTGGTGCGTTTCGAGTTACGCATAATTGCTAATGTGATGTGCGGACGATGAATAATACTTCTCAGATTGTGATACTTCATGGCGAAGAAGTTCCGTTGTCTCCGTAACGCAGTCATGGTTTCAAATGACGATGGCCGCTCGAAATCGAGCTCTTTATTGAGACTCGCTTTCCACTCGGACAGCAGCTCGTCTATACTTGCAATTACCTGTATCGTTCGCTCCCATGTCATGGATGGTTTGTTCAGGAAAAATAATTCCCGTTGTGCAACCCCGATGATTCGGGAGAACGATATTAATGCTTTGAAGTAAGGCATGACCGCATCCCTCTCATGCGGTTTCGGATCAATCGTACCATCGTCAAGATATCTCCAGTCGGATATCTCCTTCGGAAGACTAACAAGGAAGTCTTCATCACGCATGTTCGGTTGTCTGCCTAGTTGCAGCGCGATCAGATGCTCCAAGACATAAGCAGAATACCACAATCGTCGATTCATTTCCAGATCGACTGCCGTGCTGGCTGTGCCCTCTGTATCTGTCACAAGTCCAAGGTTCTGACAGCTCCTGATCACTAAACCCAGAACGTTCCAGCTTCTTGCAGGTTTGTTTATGATCAGAAGATAAAAACAAGCAAGCATCTGGCACTGAATCAATTCGATAGTTGAATTCTTGAAAATGTCGAAGAAAAGCTGTCGCCCGCGAGCAAAGTACATACAGTGATCGTCGAATGGCCAATTACACCAATAACTGCCAAGTGCGAAGAGAAAGTTCATCATACTCAACGTCTGCCTGTCCAGGTCTGACCAAAGTGTGAAGCCATCATATACCTTGTAGAGGGTCTGACGGACCCATCTTTCACACAAGAAAGGATACGCGATGTGCAAGGTCGAAAAGTAGGCATCGAGAAGCTTATCTGCTTCCTCCCGAGATGGATACCGGAAAAGATCTTCCACGGATTGAAAATGCGGTTTGGCAATTTCCTGTTCGTCTAAGAAATATGTAATGTTTTGTGCAGAAGAGTCCCCAGTATCCCGAAACGCTTGGTCTTTGACAAACTTCACGAATGCAAGGTCGGATGAACGATCAAGAATACCTGAGGGTCGGATCTTGAGGGGCGGCAGGTCAAGACCATTGGTCGCAATCGTAGAAGGTGGTCCGCTATTGCGGATGATTGGAGGAAAGCTTGTTGAGCGACTTGGCGTATGTTGACCAGGCGACAGTTCTGCTAACGCGCGTGCAAATCTGTCAGCAGTCCTTTGGGCCTGCTCATCGAGTTGAGGCTGAATCTCACGTAAAAATGCTTGTAGGTCGAGGAGCGATTCAGGCAGTCGTGGTGGGTGCAGGTCAATCCTGGCAGGACTGCTTGTGTCGAGGTCACTTGTGTCCTCCTTTACTCGTTTACCACGATAAGTGTCACTATATTGGCAGTCAAATCCTGCTATACTTAGCATCATCGTTAGACATAAATTTGTCTGCGCAACTCACCATAGCCCTGGCAATTCTGACACTTTGGTCGGTCTCCTGTACATTTTCGCTTGAGACTGCGACACTTCTTACAAGCTTGACTGGTTCTCTGGCGCTCGGTATACTTTCTGCGGTAGGGCACCTGGTGTGAATCTAAGCCCATAGCAGCAGGCACATCATCGTGATCATCGTCAGACATGTCCTGGGGCACGACAACGATCTCCGCTAGATAGCCACGCCAGTTCGAGACGACACCCTCAGTGCTTCCAAACTGCTAGTCGCTGGACGCAACGCAGCGGGCAGTGGAGAATCAAAGTATAGATCCACCAGGCCTTGTAGCGACCCAATATTCCAAGTAATGAAGCTCACCTGTAATGGGCACGACACTTGTCGCTGGGGATGAGCCATACTAGTAGAGGCGCTGCTGAGGCAAGGTGATTGGGCGGCTCATACGGGTAATTATAGGATTAGGCGACAACTGGGCTGAAAGTGATGAGCTCGAGATACATCTATGCTCCGAGTCCTGTAGCCACAGCACCATGGTTGTAATGCAATCAGACACGGTACAACGTTGATGCAAGTTTCGTGACAGTATACGTGCAAGATAAAAAGGCAAAGTCACTCCGCGAGATATCATTACAAGTCACACATCGCGACTGTCGGCAATGTCGGTGGTACTGAGAATGATCTGTTTGGGTGCGATTCACATGCACCGCCGGTAAAGAGTCAGACTGACGAGACCCATTTGTTATACGTGTTTCATCAAGATGCCAGCAAGACTGCAAGGAGATATTCTTGCTTGTTGCTAGTAGCTGACACGTAGATTTATGTGAATGACCTTGCACTACCTAGGCCTATTCTGCATTGATCTGCTTCAATCTGAGCGACTGATCGAATCCAGACCGATCGGTGCGGTCTGGGTTGATCCGCTGATCGATTATTCGCGTCTCTCCATCAGCAGCCCTTTGACCGTCCTTTGAGCAGTAATAATGGACGCGCTTCTCGCTCCACTAAAAGACGCGCTCTAATTAATGTTTGCTCTCCAGCTTCTCATCGCTTGCACTTCGATTCACACGTAATGTACAGTAGCGAAACCGGCCACAATGCTTTGACGCTACTATAGAGACCATCCTCGCATTTCAAATCCTGTATCTTCCAGCCATATCAATCATACTTCCAACTAGCTACTTTACCATTCACCAGACATTCGACGGCTTTCTGCGCCAGCAAGACCCAAGGTAGAGCCAATAGAGAGTGTCCTCTGAAGCTGCTTGAATCATGGTATACATCAAACAAATCACAGTCCAGGGTTTCAAATCATACAAGGAACAGACTGTGATTGACACATTTTCCCCGAAGCATAATGTCGTCGTGGGGCGTAATGGGTCTGGGAAGTCGAATTTCTTTGCTGCCATTCGATTCGTTCTCAGCGATGCATATACCAACATGTCGAGGGAGGAGCGTCAAGCTTTATTACATGTCAGTATCTATGCTGCATTATGACGTGACCACTGACAACGACAGGAGGGAAGCGGCACCGCAGTCATGAGCGCTTATGTCGAGATCATCTTCGACAACACTGACAATCGATTCCCCACGGGTCGAGAGGAGGTGATTCTGCGCCGAACGATTGGGCTGAAGAAAGACGAATACTCCCTCGACAAAAAGTCTGCTTCGAAGTCAGATGTGATGAATCTTCTCGAATCTGCTGGTTTCTCTCGATCCAACCCCTACTACATTGTGCCCCAAGGGCGTATAACCTCATTGACGAATGCCAAAGATAGTGAGCGGTTAGTCTTGCTCAAAGAAGTTGCAGGAACGCAGGTATATGAACAGAGACGAAAAGAGTCACTCAAAATAATGGACGAAACCACTCAAAAACGCACGAAGATCGATGATTTGCTCAAATACATCGAGGAACGACTTGCAGAATTGGAGGAGGAAAAGGAAGAATTGAGGGACTTTCAGGATAAGGACAAAGAGAGACGGTGCCTGGAGTACACAATCTACTCTCGCGAACAAGATGAGATCAACTCCGCGCTTGAAACACTCGAGGCAAGTAGAGTCGAGAATCTTAATTCCAATGATGACCGACGAGATATCTTCATTGAGCGAGAACAACAGATGGCTGAGCGCGATGCTGAAATCAGCACACTAGGTCAGAAGATCGCTGCACTCAAGCTCGAAAGATCACAGCTCGAACAAGCTCGCCGCGAGCAGTACAAGGTACAGACTACGCTCGACCTCGCTATAAGCACCGCTGAGGCAGAGGCTGGTGATGCTTCCACCAGAGCCCGGCGTAGAGCGCGTGAGCTTCGAGAGGTCGAAACCCAGATTGAAGAACGATCATCAGAGCTTAGTGTTCTTCTACCCAAATGGCAACAAGCAGGTGACCAAAAAAATAAGGTCCAACTCCAGCTCGAGCAAGTTCAGGCTCGAATTACGCAGCTGTACGGGAAGCAGGGCAGAAGTGCACGATTTCGGACCCGGAACGAGCGGAACAGATACCTCGATACCGAGATTGCAGAGCTCGAGACGAGTTTGAGTGAAAGACAGACAGTTGTGGAGAAAATCGAGTCAGACATCTCAGAGCTAGGACAAGAGATGCAGAAGAATGACTCAGAAATTGATGATGCGCGACAACAACTTCTTGGCAGGAAAGATCAATTGAGTGAGCTCTCTAAGAATTTACAGCAGACAACAGAGTTACGCGACTCACTTGATGACAAGCGAAAACAATTATGGCGTGAAGAAGCCAGGAATCAGGCTGTTTTGGATCAGTCGAGGGAGGAACTACATAAGGCTGAACGAAACTTACAAAGCACAATGGATAGGAATACCTCTCGTGGTCTCGCTGCCATTAAGCGTATTGCTCAGGAGAAGAGTTTATTGGGCTACTACGGTCCTCTCTATGAGTTGTTTGAGGTTGATGACCGGTATCGCACTTCTGTAGAGGTCACAGCAGGGAATTCACTCTTCCACGTCGTTGTAGACAATGACGAGACCGCCACGACACTACTCGAAGGCATGAATCGCGAGAAAGTGGGTCGTGTGACCTTTGTGCCTCTTAATCGTCTCAAGTCGCAAAACACAAATTATCCTGACGCTAACGATGCCGTTCCAATGTTGCAAAAGTTACGATACGATGAAAAATACCAAAAAGCTATGCAACAGGTCTTTGGTAAAAGCATAATTTGTCCAAATCTTGAAGTGGCTTCAAGATACGCTCGCTCGGAAGGTTTGAATGCTATCACGCTCACTGGTGACAAATCGGACAGAAAAGGTGCGCTGACCGGTGGTTACCATGACCAGAAGCGCTCTCGCCTCGAAACCGTGAAAAATATCAAGAAGTGGCAAACTATGTATGAAGAAGCCAACAACAAGTCAACCTCAATACGTGCTTCACTTTTGGTCTTAGAGCAAGAAATCACACAAGCTATTTCTCAATTGCAAAGGGCAGAGGCAAATCGGAAGGCCATTGAGGACAATCGGGAGCCACTACAGCGAACACTGAGTCAGAAACAAAAAGAGAATGTCATCCTCCAGGAGAGACGCTCGCGCAAAGAAGCAGATTTACAAGGAGCGAAAGTCGACTGCGAGGCAATCAAGACGAATCTTGAGAGTTTGCAAACCGAAAAGGGCTCGGAGTTCCGCAAGAACCTCAGCACAGCAGAAGAGGCCACGCTCGCAGAGGACATTGCCAATGCAGAATTGTTATCTCGTGAATTTGCTACAGTCAGCGGTGAGCAAATCGAGCTAGACGCGCAGGTGTCCGCGATCAGATATGAGTTGCAGGACAATCTGGAGCCCAAGCGCAATCAATTACGTACCGGCGAAGGTGTAGATGAAGCAGACGATCCGCTCTATCTGGAGGAGCAAAAGTCGAAACGTGCTGCCGCGTTGAGATCTCTATCCGATCTCGCGGCAAGCATCGAGAATCTCGATTCGGGCATCGAAGACCTTGAAGCTGACCTGCAAGGCACAACCCGCGAGAGAAACGAGATTGAAACTAGCAATCGAGAAGACGCGAAGATCATTGAGAAGCAGCAAAGAAGTCTTGAGAAGGACATGCAGAAAAAGGCATTGCTTACACTGAAGAAGGACGAATGTAGTAAGAATATACGTGACCTGGGAGTCCTGCCTGAGGAAGCGTTCAACCGTTTCACCAAGACCCAGAGTGAAGCTCTGGTTCGACGCCTGCACAAGGTTCAAACAGCGCTCAAGAAGTATTCTCATGTCAATAAAAAAGCTTTCGATCAATACAACAACTTTACAAAACAAAGGGATCAACTGTTGACTAGACACACGGAACTGGAGGAATCACAAACGTCGATCTCTGATCTCATTGAAGTACTTGACCAGAGAAAGGATGAAGCGATTGAGAGGACATTCAAACAAGTCTCGAAGGCGTTTGCCGAGGTTTTTGAGAAGCTCGTCCCTGCTGGCAAGGGACGTCTAGTCATTCAGCGCAAAGTAGATCAGAACGATCAAGATGAATTTGACGATGAAGATGCAGAAGAGACGGAAAGGCGACGAAATTCTGTGGAAAACTATGTTGGGGTGGCCATCAGTGTCTCGTTCAATTCAAAGGAGGATGAACAACAGCGAATACAACAATTGTCTGGCGGACAGAAGTCGCTATGTGCACTTGCCCTCATCTTTGCCATTCAACGATGTGACCCGGCTCCGTTCTACCTGATGGATGAGGTTGATGCTGCACTCGATGCCCAATACCGGATGGCGGTAGCTGCCATGTTGCATGAGCTCTCAGAGGATGGTCAATTCATATGCACCACATTCCGGCCAGAGATGATTCAGACAGCAGACAAGTTCTATGGTGTGTTTTTCCAGAACAAGATCAGTACGGTGAAGCCAATTGCGCAGAGTGATGCGCTGCAATTCATTGACTCCGAAGTGCCTCGCTGAGTTACACTGGAGGCTGATTACTGCTGTGTATATATTTATCCTTTCTTTCATTCTATCTATATCTATATAATGAATTTCATGTACAAAGTCACCTTGGAAATATTGAGTGCGCCAGATACTTCAGGAGGTCCTGGTGGTGTACTGATTGAGAGAATGAATTCAGATGGTGAGCAGCAGCAGCAGCAGCAGCAGCAGCAGCAGTCAGTTTGATTGATTGATCAACTGATTGATTGATTGATTGATTGATCAACTGATCGAGTTTCCCTCTTTCAGAGAGAGAGAAAAGATCAGCCCACTCATCAAGCACCCAACACGCACACACGCACACGCTGGAACAAACAAACGCGCTCCAAAGTCTGGCAATTCTCAGCTTTCGTAAGTATCCACTCTCCCTTTCAACTCTCCCTCTCTTCTACCTTTCCCTGACCCTCACCCTTTTGCACAAGTCAGTAGAAGTTCCTCAAGAGGATCCTTTGATTCAGTTCCTTGCCAGTAAGGAAGAAGCATGGCTATCTTGAGGAAGAAGGGGAAGAATGAGGTCATCAGCACCGGTAAGAAACGGCACAACTCGATATCACGTTTCGAGACTGGCTAACGTTGTATCAAGACACCGTCTCTTCCGGAACTGAGATTCAGCACGCTACAGATGTCGACAACAAAACGACAGACAGCTGGGGTCGCCAGAGCACAATGGACTGGGGTACTGTCATCCAGGCGCTTTTCATGTTGGCCTTTTGTCCGATTCTGACGAACTGGTTCTTGGTCAGCTGCACACAATATCAATGCAATATTACTGCCATGCCTGTCGCCCTCGCCAAGGCATCTAGTGTAGATGAGATCAAAAACCTCCTTTCGGCATGGTGTCCGAGATTGACCACAAAGGCAGCACAAATCTGGATCGGATGGGTTGGAATTCAAGCACTCATGTATCAATTCGTACCTGGCAAGATTGGGTATGGTCAATTGACTCCCGCCGGCCATGTCCTTCCATATAACGTCAATGGCCTCACTTGTTACTTTATCAGTCACCTCGCCTTTGTCCTCGGCAGCTACCTTGGATTTTACAAGCTATCTGTCGTAGCAGATAATTGGACCGCTCTCTTCGTCATGGCCAATATCGGAGGATACGGGCTGACAGCATTCTGTATGGTCAAAGCCTATGTCGCTCCATCGCACGCTGCCGATCGAAAGTTTACTGGCTCGCATGTCTATGATTACTTTATGGGGATTGAGTTCAATCCTCGAATTGGAAAGATGTTTGACTTCAAACTCTTCTTCAATGGACGACCCGGAATCATAGCGTGGACCATCATCGACATTTCTTTTGCTGCTGCACAATACGACAAGATTGGATATGTGACAAACTCAATGTGGATCGTCATGTTCCTTCACGCTCTGTATGTCGTGGACTTTTTCTGGAATGAGGATTGGTATCTTAGGACCATTGATATTGCTCACGATCACATGGGCTTTTATCTTGCCTGGGGCGATCTTGTCTGGCTACCGCTCATGTACACCCTCCAGGCACAGTATCTATACTACAATCCAGTCGATCTATCCACCGCGGCGGTAGTGGGCATCATCAGCTTGGGACTCGGCGGTTACTACATTTTCAGAGCGACAAACCACCAAAAGGACCTTGTACGAACCAACGACGGTAATGTCATGATCTGGGGCAAAAAGGCCGAGGTCATTCGCACGGTGTACAAAACCTCCGACGGAGCTACTCACAAGAGTCTTTTGCTTTGTAGTGGTTGGTGGGGACTGGCGCATCAGATCAATTATTTTGGTGACCTGCTCATCAGTCTTGCCATGTGCCTTGCATGTGGGCATGGTCCGAATGCAGTCCTTGGATACTTTTACATTGTCTACATGTTCATCCTCCTAAACCACAGAATTCTCAGAAGTGAAGCACGATGCAAGGCGAAGTATGGAAAGTACTGGGACCAGTACTGTGACAAGGTCAAGTACAAGATGATTCCAGGAATTTATTAAACAAATCCTTTTCTTTTCTCTTTCTTTTCGATTAGAAAGCGATATTTTCTTATTCGCACCAAAAGCTATTCACGTTGAAGTGGATGGTCATCCATATCCTTTTCATAGAGTTGTCTGGTATGCAAGGCTTTTTTGACCTTTAGGGTCATCAAGCGAATGATTTAACTACTTGAATAAAAGACTTTTTCCACTTTGCCAAGCTCTGCCTTTGCCCCGCAATCCCCAGAAAAGTGGAGTCACTTTAAGCTCAATTTCCTCAATCGGACTTGGCCGCCGGTGGCCTCACTTTCCTCGTGTCTTGCAGAATGAAGGAACAAGACATTCTTCTATCACTCGTAAAGACAGTCAGATTGTCAAGGTTGCCAACTCAGACTTTCGCAAGACATGCCTGAAATTGTTCTCTTTGGGTACCCGACCTCACCGTACTATCAAAAGGTGATTTTGGTCTTGAATTTCTTGCGGCTACCGTTCTCGATATGTCCACAACCACGAATGTTGCCTCGCCCGGATCTGACAGGGGTGGGCATCACTTACCGACGTATTCCTCTGCTGTCTATTGATGGTCACGTAAGTTCCGGTCGACGTTACATTCTGATGTACAATTTTTACTGAGGCTGCTCGACAGGTATATGCAGATACAAATTTGATTGTCGAAGAGTTGTGTCGATTGACGTCGACGCCAAATCATAGAGAGACAGAGGCGTTGGGAAATGCAGTGTTTCCGTTTTGCGCCATGTTGATTCCGTATAAAATGATTGCGGATCCGGCATTCTTGGAGGACAGGACGGCATTGACGGGTCGTCCGTGGACGGAATCTCGGATCGTCGCGCAACGACCGTATGCAGCGAGTCAGTTTCTGGCTCACTTGGCCATCATTCGACAACTCCTGGTACAAGGGGACGGGTTCGTGAGGGACGGCAAGGTCACGATGGCGGACCTTCATCTCGCGTTTGTCGTGCAGTGGGTCCTCCTTGGCCATCGAGGCGCGGAAGCCGAAGTGTCGACGGCCAGTCATCCAGAGATTTATACCTGGTTGAATGCCATCAAACAGGCCGTCAACCACCAGAAACCAGGCAAGGTCTCCTTTCAAGATGTGGTCAACAGTCTCACTCGTGCCGCACAACCGCGCAAGGTCGAGCACGACGAGAAGGAACCGTTGGGATTGAAAGTGGGCAGTACCGTCGCCGTCACGCCCGTCGATACTGGTAAATCTCATCCTCAAGTCGGTAAATTACTCGCCATCAACAGTCGTCAAGTCTGTATAAAGACTTCTGGCTCCGTCCACATATCCTTTCCAAGGGTCAATTACATGATTTCCACACCAAAAGAAAATAAAATCTGAAAATCCATCCCAAGACAATACAAGAATGAGATTTCAATAGTATGATATTCTTTTTACAAATTGTACAACTCTTGATGTACTCGCTCTTGCCATGATTTACTAAAACATGCTTTATATACCATGATGGGAAGTACTTTTAGATGTATGATTCATGCATAATAGGGGATGATCACTTGAGATGGGGTTTGATGGCGGCCCCTAATTTCCCTAATCGATCGACACTGGACAGGATGTGCCAGATGGTTTCATAAGATTCGTTGCAGAGACAGGCGATAAGGAACGATCGGAGGGGCGACTTTTCGGGAATGGTGGTCTCGACGTACCGGAGTCCTCCGGCGGGACTGACGTCGATGAGGATGTCGGGTTGCCAGTGAGGATACATGAGTGCCATGGTACAGGTCGCGAGACAGGCTTTATCGTACTCTTCCCCTCCGGCCACGCCGAGTCCCCATTCGGGCGTGCGTCTAGTGAGTGTCTGCCCAGTGCGCGTGGCAGAACCCAGGTCGATGAGGATGGCTGCGGCGGTGGAGCGTTGGTAGGTAGGAAGGACAATGTTGGGCGGTTTGATGTCGCCGTGATAGAACCCGGCCATGGCACAGGCCCAAGCGGCAGCCAAGGCACTCAACATGATTTCCAGCACCGTGTGCTCATACGAAGACTCAAACTCAATCTTCATCCTCTCCATCTGTGCGAGGGTGCCGTAGAAAGGCATCACGATGATGAACTTTGCGTCGGCCTCCGTCTCGCTCGACACGCGACCCTGCGTCGAGGCTTCAAACTCGACCAACGACGGCGCCCATACCTTTTCGTGAATCGCCTGACAAATCTCCCACTCTCGCAAGATGATGTGTTCCGGTCCCGTCTTGGCCACTTTTACCACGGTCCCGAATCGTTCGGGGTAGAGGACGCAATGTAACGAGACGCCCGAATTTCGGTGTGAGATGCGGTCGAGGAGAATCATGCGTGTCGAGACCCACAGACTCTGGGCCGTGTACGTCTTGATGGTCTGATTCAGCCTCGCCACCAGCTCGCGACAGTCCCTGATTTCCAATTCGTTCTTGCGCAGCATTTGGCGAAGGGAAGCGTACTCGAATCCTTCCAGGTGTCTGCGATGTGATGGCGTGAGTTTCTCCCCCGTGATTCTCTCTAGGGCCTCAAAGGCATCATTGTATGGCGAAGGATCGAGGACGTCGCCACTGGTGGCATCGTGCGTCATGGTCGAGGAGGAGTATGGCTTACTCGCGTCCCAAAAGTAGATGACTCGCTGGTGCTGGACGAGGTAGACTGCTCGTCGATCGTCTTGCTCGCTGAGCTTGACGTAGCTGCCGTGACGATGCTCATAGAGCCTGACTTCCGAGAGATCCGTCACCGAGTCCAGGAGTTGTGCGACTTTTTTTACTGTGATGCCGTCGCGAATGGGAGGAATCAGACGCGAATCGATGGCATCGAGTTCGCCGATCCGTTGTAGGATCGGTTGCATGTGTTGACGTTCGCGTATGGCACTCTTGCAGAGAATGCTGGCGTTTCTCAGATTCAGTCCGAGATTCGTCTTGAGGGAACCGACATCGAGGTCGGCAAACTCGTCGTAGTAGGTGAACCCTTCGTTCCAAATTGTGTCCATCAACTCCTCATCACACGGAATCGCATAACGTTCAAACATCATGTACATTTGTCTCACGAGTGTTTGCCTGTCATCTGCACTCGGCCCAGTCCCCGCCTCTCTCCCCTTCATCGACATCCTGCCTCTTTCCGCTGTGCCACTATGGCGATGTAGAAGGAACTCTTATGCCCGAGTATATGGGTATCGTATCCTGTCAGTGGCTTTGATCAATTGCAAGTGCGATATCAGTAATGATGTAGACTTTTTCTCGTACTGCAAATCAGAGGCGTTTGGCCGATCGGTAACCACGGCCATGGGAAAGACTCTACCGTGTCCATGGCCCGGGTTCCAGAGGTTGAGATGTGAATGAGTTGTGTGAGATCTGGGCAGACGGAATCCTTCCTTGTGTAACCCGAGCAAGCCAGGTCGGGAAAGGGGCCACCAATCAAATCAATCAATCTGCAGACACAAGGGGAAATCAATTCCAGACTTTTTTCCGAGTTCAATTAACTTCTTCCCGCACCCGCCCAAGCCATTTCCCTAATTCTCTTGCTCTCTGACGCATCTTCTCGCATCTCATCGGCTAGAGATGAGCTGAGGAATCACCGAATACTTTGCTCATTCACTGTGTTTGATACCCATTATCATTTATCAAGCGTTGCCATACAGTTTCAGGCGACTCATAACTACGAAACGTCGATAGTGTGTCGATCATGTCCCTCCTTCGGCGACATGCCGTTCTATTGCCGAAAGAGGCTCGAGCTTTATCACTGTTCGAGAATGTCAAGAAAATTCTAGGTCGTGCCACACCGCCTTCTCCGTTACCGTCTGAACCAACATTACAAAGTTCAGGTGAACTGCCCAATCAGACAGTGGACGCTTCAAACAGCACTGAAATCACAAAATCTGGTGGTCAGCGCAAAAGTAAATTGGTAGGCTTCAAGGTCGAGACACCAAAGAGACTTACGGGCTCTGAATTTCAATCAGAGTTGGAATCCGCGTACAAGGACATTTTAGGGACGAAATCCACCATTCCCGATCGCAAGAAGCTCAGATTGGCACAGAAGATTTGGGAGAGGACGGGCACGCGGGTACCTGATTTCGTGCTAAACTCGGCAAAGCATACTGTTGATTTGACGGCTCACTTTGTAAAGGAGGAACGAAAGGGGACTGGAAGGGTGAATGTCCTCCACCTCGATCGAGTAGAGATGCCTAGCAACGTCAAGGTTATGTAGTGCCAATTTTCTTATTTTTACGAAGCAGGCTATTACCTGATGGACTGGGCTCGATCGACAAGGATATTACATTGCCTCGAAGCGGCGTCCTAAAATATCGTCAGGGCCTATGCTGCATGGTACAAGTTAATGAGCCCTGGCCTGCAAAGACGGACTATCTAGCACTGTGATTCTACAGTATCCACACGGGATACATGTTGAGATTTACTTGCTTAAGCGATTGTTTCTGTTGAACACGAAACTGGTTGGCCGGACTGGAGGCGATTTACGGATTGGCCATGGACGATTCAAGAATTAATCGTCGAGAACCCAATTTTCCTGCTGCTGGTGGTGGTACTATCACAGAATCTATGGAGCATGTAGGTCAGGATGCTTAAAAGTCATAAGCATAGCACTAGCAATGGCTATATCAAGAAATATCAGACATCAAACGACGTCAAATAACGGCAGGATGAAGGAAGCTAAAGTTTCTTCTTTCACATGAAATCCGTTTCCTCTCCCCCCGCGCAAATGAGCTCCACAGAACTCTGGAGCCGGCTTCTCTGCCCAAAACTTCACCCGCTGCTTCTCCCTTCCCCTACGCAACAGGCTGGTTGTACGGTAAGTGCCTATCGTGACCTACTGGACTCGTTCCTACCCCCCCTTCTTCTTATCCCTTTTTCGATTCTTGCCATAACAGACCCCTCCTTCTGCTGATACTCCGTCGTCCTAGTGCTTTCCCTCATCCTCCGTTTCATCTTCAATTGCAACACAGGCCATAGCACCTCAATCATGGCCGATCCCGTCCTTGTTCTCGAACCACTCTCACCAGTCGGGGATGCACTCGCCGGCTCTCTCGGCGCAGTCTTTGCCAACGCCGTCGTCTACCCACTCGACATCATCAAGACTCGAATTCAAGTACAGAAGCGAAAGATCTCACAGGATGGAAAGCAGGACGGCGGTACCGGCACCATCGACGGAGAACACTACACCTCGGCTCTGGACGCACTCGACAAGATGATCAAGAAGGAAGGCATCACCGGTCTCTATGCCGGTATTGCTGGCGGTCTCTTCGGTACCGCGTCACAGAACTTTGCATACTTTTACTGGTACACGTTTGTGCGCGATGCATACACCGCTCGAGTTCCCATCATCTCCACCGGTATGGAGCTGGTTCTCGGTGCCGTCGCAGGAGCTCTCTCCACCATCTTTACGATTCCTGTCAGTGTCTGCACGACAAGACAGCAGACCGCCTCTAAAGCTAGGCGCAGGAGTTTGTGGGGAACAGTGCAAGAGGTGATCAACGAAGACGGCATCACAGGGCTGTGGAGAGGTCTTCGACCATCGCTCGTCCTGTGTGTCAACCCGGCCATCACATATGGTCTCTTTCAGGTGCTGAAGAAGAGGATAGTGGGTGAGGCAAAGCTTTCGCCAGGTCAAGCCTTTGTCGTCGGCGCGCTATCAAAGACCGTCGCAACCGTGGTCACTTATCCCTACATCATGGCCAAGGTCCGCATGCAACACAAGGATGAAGACCCGGCTCTGGCACATGCTCAAAAGTCGTTGTCGGCAGTCAATATCCTGACAAAGATTGTTCAGGAGGACGGTTTCCTGGGACTGTACAAGGGAATGGACACTCAAATCTCCAAGGCGGTGCTCACACAGGCCATCCTGTTTTACTTTAGAGAGTTGTTTACAAAGTACACCATGATTCTCTTTGCCTTGATCAGACGGGCACGGGCACGAAGAGCTCTAGGCGAGTTGTGAGGTGATACAAAGAATGAATAGTATTGTGTAAATAGCGCGGCACAAGACCGGTATAGGAGAGTCTGGTTATGGTAGACTATGGGTTAACAAATCACTTTATCTTTTCCTCATATAGTGATTGTCGATACCAGGCTGCCTCGTCGATGATAATGTCTAGTGGTGTAAATCCATGTAGCCATGTTGTGTACCGCTTGGGATTGATCAGAGTCTTCTCCACATTTGTGCCGGGTCGTCACATCAACATCATGCGTAGCTGCTCGGACAACAAATAGATACTGGAGTCTCGTTAGTGATGACGACAAATTGAACAATGTGGTCATGAATCATGAGTCGCATGAGGAGGCACTAATCTCATTATACAGTCTAGGATCGAATGGCAACTACCAATTATCTCTCAACCACAACGAGGATATCTCCGATCCGACTCTCTGTACCGTTCCCCCAGAGATCAATGTGAACAATTCATCAGAGTGGCAGATTGCATCTGGTGGGAATCATACATTCCTGTTGACTGCTACTGGTGACCTGTTTGCAACGGGAACGAATGAGTATAATCAATTAGGTCTACCAATCACCACTAGATCCTTGCCACAATTCACTCGTGTCCACGAGTCACGTAGATGGATACACGTAACTTGCGGCTTCGACTTTACAGTGTTGGCAGCTGAAGAAGGTGTCTTTGTGGCTGGCACAAACGACAAGGGAGCACTCGGTCTTGGTGAAGACATTACGAGGACTACCTCTCTACAACGCATCCCCTTTGACCTCTGCGGACGACGAGTGACGCACTTGAAAGCATCAATGAATCATGTCATCATGGTGCTTAATCATGAGGAGCTATATGGATGGGGAAACAATAGACATGGAGCACTAGGCAATCTAGACACCCCAAGCACGTCAGGCAAGGTCTCTCTCCCCACAAGACTCGACTTTCAGCTCGATTCGAGACGCATTCGCGCCGTGACGGTAGGCAAGAACTGGAGCATCGTCTTGACTGGCTCACGAGCACATTACAAGGGCGTGAGAAGCAAGCACGTCATCGACGTCGACGAATTAAGTGTCTCCAACGTCACTTGTATGAGCAGCAATTGGTCCACCGTCCACTTTCTACAAACCAACGGCACAGTCCAATCGTTCGGGAGGAACGACAGGGGACAATTCCCACCAGACAATCTTCCTCCTCTGATACGACTGACGAGTGGAAGCGAACACTCACTCGGAGTAGGTCGAGACGGAAAAGTCTATGCTTGGGGATGGAACGAGCACGGCAACTGTGGTGGCTCAGATAGAGAAGACGTCGTCACCGTCAAGTCATTAAATGTTCCTGTAGGATGTACGCACATTGCAGCTGGCTACGGCACGTCCTTTGTATGGTGAATATATCGTCAAGCAGTATCATGTCATTTACAAACATAAATTGACGGTATTTTTTCATCATGTACCAAAATAAATGACGGCATGATGATGATAATTTTTTTAATTTATAAAACATGATGACGGAATGATTATTAGTGAGTAAACAACCTGACCTTTTTATCCGCGCCTCCAGAGACGACTTTTCGTCCATCGCAACTCCAATCGAGACTAAAGACTTCCGCCTCACTAGTGGCCAAATCACTCATCAGTTTCCTGGTTCGGACGTCCCATACTTTGACGGTGGTGTCTTGGCTGGCGGAAGCGAGGAATCTCGAGTCGGCGGACCAGACGCACATGTAGACTGAACTGACGTGTCCTCTGAGTGTGGCGAGAAAGGAACCGGTAGAGGCTGACCAGAGACGGATGGAGGAATCAAAGGAGGCGGTGGCGATGGTCTGTCCGTCTGGTGCGAAAGCGGCGTGATTCACCACCTTTTGATGACCGTTCAATTTGATGGGTTTCGTGGAGGATTGAGGGGTCCAGAGAAAGACTTGCAGGTCGTCGGACGAGCTGACCAACTTTTCGCTCCCGCCGCCAGATTCCTTGACGACTCTTTCCCATCGCGAGCGCAAGTCTGCGAGAGGGAGGATTTGGTTCGTGGTCGGGTCGAAAGAGGTCCTGAGGATGTGGTCCGTCGAGAGGGCGAGGTGATTGATTCTCGCGGCGTGACCCTTGAGGGTGTGCAACAACATGCCCGTCCGTCCGTTCCAAATCTTGATGGTCTGATCATAACTCGCGGAGTAGATCCATCCGTTACCGCCCCACTTGACGCTCGTCACGGCGCCAGTGTGGCCCGAGAGAGAGTACTCGACCGTCCGCAACGTCGTGTTCCAGACTTTGATGGTACAGTCCTTGCTCGCCGTCGCCAACCGAGGACTCGTCGACTCCACGACCAGCGGTTCCCAAGACATACTCATCACCGGCTTCGTGTGTCTCTGCAACACGCCCATCTCTGCCCCCGTCCTCGTATTCCATAACCTGATCGTATTGTCCATACTCCCTGTCGCCAACACGTCACCTGCCGGTGCCCACGCCACGCACAGCACCCACCCAACGTGTCCCTTCAACGTATGCATCGGCGTCTCCGTATCACAATCCCATATCCGCGCATTATTGTCTCCCGCACCGGTCGCGCACCTCGAGGACGTATGTGGTGCAAACTGAGCAGTCAAGATTGAGCCGCCGTGACCGGGTAAAGTGGACGTACATCTCGTCACCGCCTTGACTCGAAAGATGGCCTGAGGCGTGTACAGGACCGTGAGGATATCTTCTGTCGAGCGAGACTCCTTCTTGTAAATGTCTGTGTACAAGTCGCTCGTAATGTCTGTATTGTCCGACAATGAAAACGTATACGGTAGTGGCTCGTCGTTCTTGAGAATGTGCGTGTTGAGCAGTAATTCCAAATCTGCTATCGAGGACGTGCCCGGCAACAAGATTGTCTCTGTCGTCTCGCCATCCGTCGACTGGAATTGGACCTGGACAGATGGAAAGTCATCAGGCAAAACATTGATGGTCGGGTTCTGAGCTTCTCGCTTCTGTCTCTTTGTAGGAGGCGGCACAAGAGTAGCCATTCCGTTAGCTGTGTATGTGTTGTTTTTAAGGTGAATGTCCAGGCACAAAAGATATGATATAGTACTGGAAAGAATACTAAATTATGGATCGAAAGCGCATCATTGAAGCAAAATCATGCGGCATGGCGCCTCAGCCAGCCGACCCGGGCCGTTATGAAATCAGCCTCATCTTACTCCAACTCACTTCAGAACTGATGAATGATGGTTAATGGTTGATGTTTGGTGTATAATGGAGTATAGTCAAGCTGCTTTTACTGCTGAGCGAGCTATCAGAGTCATTATAAACCTTTTTCATCCGTGTGATATGAAGGATATCGGAAGAGAATAGAAATGTACGTTGTATCAAATGGTAAATGGTCGCACGGTTTTGTGGCTCCACAATCCGGAGCCTGTTTGAAAGGAAATGCCACGACAGAGTTCCATACAATCTACTGTAAATGACTCCATTCATTACCCACAATATACATTAGCACAAATCCACATATCTAGACCTGTCATTGCAGTCATAGAGACGGCAGATATATATCAGATCAAATGTCTGCGACGCGCGGATCGACGAAACGACTGGCAAAGGAATATCAACAGATACAAGCGGACCCACCAGAATTCGCCATTGCGAAACCAAACGAAAAGAACATTTTGGAATGGCACTATGTGATTACGGGCCCGCCAGAGACACCATATCATAATGGACAGTACTACGGAACCTTGAACTTCCCGCCCGATTACCCCTTCAAACCACCCTCCATCAAAATGTCTACGCCGAGCGGTCGATTCCAATGCAACACCCGCCTCTGCCTGTCCATCTCTGATTTCCATCCAAAGAGCTGGAACCCGAGTTGGCAAGTCAGTACCATCCTCACCGGCCTCGTCAGTTTCATGACTTCAGAGGAAATGACGACGGGGGGAGTGAGTACGCCCGACACCACCCGCATCGCATACGCCAAAGAGTCACGCGCCAAGAACCTCGCCAACGTCGCCTTTTGTCGAGAATTTCCCGACCTGGTCGACGAGAACAAGAGGTTGATTGACGCCGGACAGCGAGGATTGATGTTTGGTGGTAAACCCGCCGCCGTCGGATCTCCTTCCTCCTCAGTCGCTGGGTCCGGTACCACGCAAGGATCGCAGACTGCTCCCAATAGTGCCGCGCACGGAACGCAGCAACAACCAGGATTCCTGAGTCGGTATTGGGTCACTGGCGTCGGCGTCGTCTTTGTCCTCGCCATCCTCACTGCTCTATTCACTGAACCCTGACCAAAATATTGGCAATATATATAAGAGTTGGAATTGGTATAAATCTTATAATGTCTTTCCGGGAATGATTGGAGACAGTGTCACGCAATGAATCAACTTGGACGTTAGACAACCACCAACAATAAACCATGACTACTAGAATCTTGTTGTACAATGTATATCTTTATCGACTTGTTCTAATGATGCTATGCCTCATGCAAATAAATAAAATCATGCAGAAAGTTATCGCTATGAGGGAATTGTGTGTGCTTGTGTGTCTGTATATGTTTATATGTGTTGCATTGAGATTATGCCTGAACCAAATTTCTCTCCTCTCTTGTCATTTTTTGTGGATTACAATCTTTAGTTCCACAGGCCATACGGGCCAGCTGCTGCCTTCCACAATCTGATGGTACCGTCCTCTGATCCAGTCGCGTACAGTCCCCCATCAGGACTATATGAGACGGTGTGAATTGGACCGTGGTGTCCTTTGTAAACTTCCAGTTCTTTCGCACTTTCATAGTCGTACACACGAACCCACAACTCCGTGGTTCCACCCGTGATGAATTTCGTGCCTTCCGGATTCAATGAGACGGACGAGACATCATAATCCGTCGTGACCTTTTTCTTTGTCTCATGCGAGGTCGGATCTATGAAATGTATCGTTTTGCCTGCAGTGACTGTGAGGAAGGATTGACCTTGTTCTAACGAAGTGATGTTTGCTGGTGCTGTCCACAAATCGATTTGTTTTTGTGCCCGTATGTCCCAGTATCGAACGGTCTTATCGTCGGCTGCCGAAATCACAATGTTGTCTTGAGCTTCCGGCCTTGAGTCCCATACCACACTTTTGATGTTGCCCTCATGCCCAAGGAATTCATGCGTAGCACTATTGCCCCTGGTGTCGAATATCCTGACTTTCTTCTCGTATCCTCCGGTGCAAATCATGGAAGCGTCGCTATTAAAGGCCACAGACCTCACGATATGATCGTGAGAATAGCTCTGCGTGACTTGACCAGTGAAAGTGTCCCAAACCTTGGCAGAAAAGTCGGCAGATCCAGTAACAGCCTTTTCTGCATCTCGTGACAACTTGGCGGACCAGGTTGCACCCTTATGGCCGAGGAAAGTGCCTATCCAATCTCCTGTCGTTCCATCCCGTAGCATAGGATTGCCATCCTTGCAGGCTGATATGAAGACCTCGCCGGCAAAATGCAAGTAGGTGACAGGTCGAGTGTGACCACTGCAGGTCAGGGGAGTGACTCGAGCACTAGTGGCAGTCTTCTCCATCCAAGGATTGTTCGACTAGTTTATCCCTTCCTTAAATGAACGTGAAGCAGGGGTCAACACAAACTTTGCTCAGTCTCAGACGAGGATAAGGATGATAAGTTCCTATGCTTTGTCTCAATTGTGCTTTCACAAGTGTCGCGCGATTCTCCTGGAACGTCGTTCTTGATCGTATGCGATATCGTGTGACATCATACGAGATTAAAGATCGGAAGAGCCGAGTTGAATCGAGAAGCGCATTTGCCGGTCGATCGATTTCCAGCTGACCACAAATTTGGCGGCAATTTTTGAATGTACTTGCTGACCTCCGAAGAGTACCACGAACAGGCAACTAGTAGTGACAGCATAAGATCCATTGATTATTGCCCCGAAAGAGCCTGACAAGTATCGTCAAGCCGGACCATGATATCTCGAGTCATGGCCAACACCACAAAGATGCAATCGAAGCAGTTCCACACCTCTAGAGCTCAGTTGAAAGAGCTCAATTCACACTCGAAGAACATTACGCAACCTAAAAGTCAAGGCGCATCACAAGCTATGCGTGAGTCAAGACAAGTTATGCTTAGAAGTTTTAGCTGATAAAAATAGTGTATGCCACTGGACTTACCGAAGATGATATGTCAAAGGCACAAGTTGGTATCTCCAGTGTGTGGTACGAGGGAAATCCCTGCAATATGCACCTGAATGATTTGGCTGCTGAAGTCAAGAAAGGAGTGCAAAAGGCGGGGCTCATCGGATATCGTTTCAACACAATCGGCGTGTCAGACGGAATATCAATGGGCACCAAGGGTATGCGATATTCACTACAATCGAGGGAAATCATTGCAGATTCCGTGGAGACAGTGATGGGAGGTCAGCACTATGATGCCAACATTTCCTTGCCCGGGTGCGACAAGAATATGCCTGGAGTCATGATTGCCATGGGTAGAGTAAACCGACCATCAATCATGGTTTATGGTGGAACTATTCGAGCTGGGTGCGCAAAGTCTCAGGGAAACAAGGATATTGATATCATTTCTGCTTTCCAAGCCTATGGAGAATATATTACAGGAAATATCGATGAGCCGACACGACACGACATCATTCGAAACGCCTGTCCGGGTGCTGGAGCTTGCGGTGGTATATACACTGCCAATACGATGGCGTCTGCTGCCGAAGCTATGGGAATATCCTTGCCAGGCTCATCATCGTATCCCGCGACTTCGAAGGAAAAGATACAAGAGTGTCATGATGCTGGTGCAGCCATTAAAATTCTGCTCGAGAAGGACATTAAACCCAGGGATATCATGACCAGAGCAGCATTTGAGAATGCAATGGTCCTGACGATGGCCATTGGAGGATCCACAAATGCTGTCTTGCATTTGATTGCTATTGCCAAGAGTATGGATGTCAAGCTCGATATCAAGGACTTCCAGACTGTGTCGGATCGCATTCCTTTCTTGGCTGACATGAAGCCTTCAGGTAAATACGTTATGGACGACTTGTACAAGATTGGAGGTATTCCAGCTGTGATGAAATATCTCTTGAAAGAAGGACTTTTGGACGGCAGTATCTTGACCGTGACTGGAAAGACACTTGCGGAGAACCTGGAACAAGCTCCAAGTCTTCCAGATGGTCAGGATATCATCCGACCATTGTCTGATCCAATAAAGAAATCTGGTCACATTCAGATCCTTTTCGGATCGCTAGCACCAGAAGGCTCCGTCGCCAAAATTACTGGCAAAGAAGGATTGACCTTCAAGGGCAAGGCAAAGGTCTATGATGATGAAGATCTCTTTATCGAGGCACTCGAAAAGGGCGAGATCAAGAAGGGCGAGAAGACTGTGGTAGTCATCAGGTATGAGGGTCCAAAAGGTGGACCTGGAATGCCAGAGATGTTGAAGCCAAGTTCGGCAATCATGGGTATGGGCTTGGGACAGGATGTCGCTCTCCTGACTGATGGTCGATTCTCTGGTGGTTCACACGGGTTCCTGATTGGGCACATCACACCGGAAGCGCAGCTAGGGGGACCGATTGCCTTGGTGCACGAAGGTGACGAGATTGAAATTGACGCAGAGACAAAGGTTCTGAACCTCAACGTTTCGGCCGAAGAGATGGCGAGGCGAAAGGAGAAGTTTGTGGCTCCGCCGCTCAAGTACAATCGTGGTACGCTATACAAGTTTGCCAAGAACGTATCGACCGCCTCGGAGGGTTGTGTCACCGATGCTTGAGTATAGCGAGGGAGATGAGTGAGAATATGTACATATAAAATAATTTGCATCATGAGATGATGGTCAAGAGTGTCCAGCAATTCTCGCCCTTGCAATCTCCACCTTTCTCTTCTTCCACCTCTCGTCTCTATCTTTTGCTTCTTGAGGGGTAGGGATCCATCTGGACTTTAATATCCTGCGAATGGCGTCTGGACTCACTTTAAACAAGTCCGCCAGTCGAGGCACATCGTATTCGGGATTAGTCTTGTGTAGTGTCCTGATTCCAGCCATGGCGTCCGGCGATAACTTTTTCCGTGGTGACCAGTGACTTGACCCAGGCACTGTTCCCGCCACCTCTTCGTCCGGTTTGTTTGCTTGTACTGACAATTTATGACGAATAGACAAGTTTTGACGACGCCAGTCTGGTAAGTGAGACCAACTAGGTCGGGACTTTGGCGATCGAGGTCCTTGATTATTCAATGAATCTTGTGCTTTTGTTCCCTTTTCAAATGGTGGTGACTGTGGACGCTCAAACTTGTGTGGGCGGTCGCTACTTTGTCTTGTGAATGAATAGTCTTTACTATTGACCGCCTTTTCGCGAGCATTGGACATGTGCAGATTCCTGGCGGCATCCTTGTGCATTGTTCTTGAAGTACTGAAGGAGAGCTGTGTTAAACTACACTTCAAACATACTCTTGTTGATTGTAAGATGGCAATCATGTCCGCAGAAAAGGCCTAGCAAATCTGCTATTGCGCAACAAGAACCCAGACGTACACACTCGGCACTACGAGACTCTAAAATCCTGATTTGATTGATTAAATAGTAGCTACGCATATTGTATTCTTGAGAAGCACAAAATCACTGATCTCTAAAACTTGTGAATAGTCTGATCAGATGAGCAATTTGTAGCCGCCACCACACGTTGCCTCTTGCAACTGAGTTGGATGCACTTTGCCTCACACTTTACACCGTGCCGCGATTGTTTTTACGACGAGATATACTCATTACCAAGCAATACAAGAGCGCTACCACTCACATTAATCACTTCACTAACAGTATTTCGAGATGAGCGCCGGTGACATTATCCTTCTCGTCATGGCGGTGATTTTGCCGCCTTTGCCAGTAGCCATCAAAAGGGGCATCTGTAGCGGCGCCTTTTGGCTAAACTTGCTCCTTTCCATATTGGCATACATTCCCGGCATGATTCACGCCTGGTACATTGTCCTCAAATACCCAGACCATCATCATACCGGCGACTGTCAACGTCACGGTCATGGACAGAGGGATCTAGAGAGGAATCCGACCACGGGGACCTTTCCCGGACAAGTATACCAGTCCCATAATCAGCCACGCATTCAAGCACCGCCAGCGACAACCGGAGGCAATATGGATGGTGTGTATGGTAATCAACAACAACAACAACAGCAGCACCTCTTGAGCGCTGGTGGAAAAAACTATGGTGCTGCGGCGGCATCCACCGCGCAACAACCTCCCGCTTACTCTCCCGTCGATGCCAAGGATCAAAGTCGAGCTTAATCCTTTGACATGTCCATATCATGCTTTACGAATCGCATCGTGTTTTTTTAATTGTAGATAATGCAAACTATCAATGTATACATCCGCGTCAAATCGTCATGTTTATGTATGGCTCGAAAAGCATTCTACGTACTTTAATCGTGGCCGACAATTCCTTGATAAACTCGTGAAAGATGATCAAATTGTCCACCAAAAGTGTCTTGTCGTTCGATTCTGCCGGACTCGATCTGGTATTTGGAAAATGTGGACGATCGAGGGTCGTATCTTCTGGTATAGCACTTTGTGCACGAGCCGCATCACGACATGAACTCGCAGGAATTGTGGTATTGGCAATCGACACATCAATTTCGAGAAATGCTTTGCGTGCGACGATTTCTGTCACTAATGATTCGTCTCTGGAGTACTGCTGTGCCTTTTCGCTCAAGCCCTGTAACACTGACATGAAGGGAGTTGATGCGTCCTTTCTTTTTTCATCATTAGCCTTGCAGGACATTGCAGATATAGATCCTATTTCTTGTGCAGCCATATCTGGCAATTCGTCACAGCTGATACGTCTCATGTACTCATGGTGATTTGAACATTCAGTCTTGATATGCTGGATAAAGGACATGTCCTCGAGATTGCAATCAGTGTCCCGCGTATCTACAGCATCGCTCTTGAGCAGAAACCAACCATACATGGAATGATGTGGAGATGAGCACAGATCAGTCAGCACCTTGGTTAAAACTAAATTCAATGCGACAGTATTTGTGAAAAAAGTCGAGAAATTTAGCAGGAGATTTCGGAGTAATGGATCATCAAGGGAAAAGATGTGCTGCATCTTTAGTGTTGCGTAATCGTCGGTAGACGCTGAGTGATGTTGATTCGCTAAGCGAAGTTCAGCATCAGACTCGTAATCGTTTTTATTTTCTTTGGTGGACGTGGCCGGCTCACTTACACGAATCATGTCTTGTAGCAGTTTCGAGTCAGTCGTGTGAATCGGCTCGAACATCGGAAAACCCCCCATTGACCTCGTAATGCCAAATAGTAACTCAGCATGTTGCCAATACCGCACTATAAGCGTGTCGAGGAGCATCAAAGCACTCATCCGATCTGACAGAGCTGCAGAAATCAGACTTTGCGATAGACAGACTTGCAACGAAGTTGCACAATGCCTCTGCTCGGTTTCCTCACCACAACAAGCAGTGGCATTGTGTCTCGCCAGTGTCGACCACTTTGGAAAATTTTTGAGGTCGCTGGGGTCACAGAAGTATGCTAGTGTGACTTCAGCCACATCTTGTACCTGTAGTATACTGATCAACGATCTCAATCGCAGGCAGATAGTCGCAGCATCGAGTGATTGCTCGAGAACTGGAGAGAAAGTCATTGAGAGAAACAACGTCTGGTAACTTTCAAGCAATGCACATCTGATCTTGACGTTCTCAACAGTTCTATAGATGTCTTGCCAGTATAAGAAGTGTTTTTGAAATTCGCTGTGATGCTGAAATGGCTCCGTACACATCCCACTCAAGCCGGCGCAAAGTTTATCTGCTCTTTCGGAAGTTCCCTCCTGGCTGGAGCTTAAACATCCCAAGAGTCTGCTGGTCGTTGACCTGGCTCGATTCCGGTGATCCATCTTGTGATCCAATTGATCAAAATGCTTCTTAAGACCCGATGTCAACGCCGTTACCAGATCCGAATTCAGAAACCAGTTGAGGAGTCTATGATTGTTCCTCGCTGCATCTATCAGGTATAGTAAACCCAAACGACACAATTCTCCGGTGCTGTCGGGCGCCTGAATATTATCGATCAACAGTTCATAAAGCATGAAGTCTTCGCGTCTAGCGCTCGCACAAGGTGCGAGTCCACGCGAGACGTCTCTAAGCAACTGCTGACACCGGCCCTCCCAGCCAATGCCGTCAAAAAACATGGGCATAAGCTCAGGACATAGTCGAATCTTGACACAAATGGCCTATCAGGTCAGATCGAGGCGTACAAGCATGGTCCACCTTTGACTTGCATAGTGTAATTGCACCATTGACGAGGACAAGGTGACTTTCTCAGACTTTTGTGAAAACCATTTGAACAGAACAGAAAGGTTCCATGAAACAGCCTCGTGACTTAGAAAGTCGTTATTCTGTACCTCGATCAATTCCACAAACACATTCACTACAGTCCTTGTGACATTCGGAGGACCTTTGACGGCGATCGTGACTAGCCAATAGAAAATTTCTCGTTGCAACGCAAATTGCAAACAACCCCGAGGATCAGCTGCATCTGTTCTCAGACATTCATCCAACCATAGGCGACCGAGTCCTATTATATCTGGTACAAGCTTGTCTTGTCTTTGCCATTTATCTTCTATGGTCGAGTGCAATTGTATAGAACGCCATGTGCTTTTCAATGATGCTAGTCGTTGATGTGGAGCAAGCTCACCAGACACGGCTGTCTTTCCAGATTGCGACGCCCCTAAGAGTCGCAGTAGTCCACTCATGAGTTCTACGCCCAAGGTGAACCATGTCGGAATCTGTCGACGGCATTAAGTGTTCATGTACCACGGTTTCCAGGTGAACAAGTCCAGACCCATGGCTAGCTGTGTTTCATTATACGTTGCAAGATGCTCTGAATTCAGCTACAATCAAGTTTTGCCTCTTACTTCGAACGTCTTACGTTCCAAGCAAGAGTTGACTCCTAGTCATACCTACAGTACTCGGTTAAGAGGAACCACTTCTCGATTGTCATAAGTTGGTGAGGAGGATTGAAAAACTTTGATCAGGGTATTGTAAGTATGAACAATGGACCTTTGAAAAGATGAAACTCTCGCGAGATCAGTAACAATGGTGTGTGCTCAGACTAATATCATTGGTGCAGTAGCACGAGCGGTGCAATCTGAGAAGGTGTGATGAACTACGGAGCCGAGACAAGGCAGGTTAGTAGTGTGTTTTGGTGTATTTTCGAGGTCTTCCTGAGCGAGGTAAATCGTCATATTGCCCAGTTTCGCGATAGATCTTCAGCGCTCGCTGCCGGGCATATGCGCTGCAAAGGCATTGTTTTTCGATCTCTTTAGCCTTGATGCCGCACTTGTGTAGTGCTACAATCATCGCCCTGCGAATTGAGCGCTCCTTGGTGGAAAGTTCGCTCATAGGAATCCGATTCATGTTTGTCTTTGCAGATAGTAACACTTCAAAATCAAGTGAAAATAATCAATTTTTATCCAAAACAAGCCAGAAGCATATCACCGTGATGAGCTCGTCAGGCGCTTTTGATTGATCTAGAGAATACACGTTATAGATAGAAGCTACGCGTAGTCCAAGTTTCTGTATTTGTTGGTGACCGACTGCCCCGCGTGATCAAAATTGGGGCTCAAACTTATGAAAGGCACGGTACGTTACGGTAGCTGTACAGTTCCGTGACGTCGGTGTTGATTCGATCAGATCAGATCAGCTCCCACGGATGTCGGTCGAAATCAGTCTGCTTCTGAATGATGGCGTCATAACACACTCTCGTGTCCCTGCTAACTCGATCTTCTTTGCACTCTCATACTTAACATCAGTCCACGTCCATATCAGTTTTCTTGCACACATATTGAATCATGTCTGACATCAAAGCACAGAACGAACTTGAAGCTGTGAGTGTTATACAACGAGCCTTCAAAAACACACGGCTAAACCGTTAGTCAAAGCACATTGGACAGAACGTCGACACATCTGGCCTTGAATTGCCAGAGGAGTTCAAGCACTTGCATCCAACAGTCACGGGTCACTCTAGCGATCCTGCTGTCGTACAAGAGGCTGGATCCGTCTCGCAGACCCTTCACTCGGGCATCGACAAGATGAAAGCACCGGTGGTTGACGAAGGATTGGACCGTTCAGCCGGAAAATCAGTTGCGACTGGAGACGCAAGACAGACTTCTGGCGGTGGCGGATCTGGAGGCTCGTCATCAACATAAATACGAATTCTATAACGAAAATAAATAGCATTGTAAAACATATACGGCATTCAGAAGCTTATGAAAGTATGATTTACACTTCCACAAGGTCAATCTTATGCACAATTCGCTTGTTTACATCAGACCCGTGAGATTGCTGCTCCGTATGTAGTCCATACGTGGTCTACGGGGCTCTAGGAGGATATCCCAGATAGCGCTTATGGAGAGTTGTGGTACATTTGCAATTGGCAATTGTACGTCCTTTACTGTGGCTATAGTACACGCATGCCTGGTTATGATACTTGTTCGAAGGGTTGACAAGGACTTACTGACATTCACAGGATCCTTGCTCTGAGAAACATCACTGGCAAGCATTAGATACTTTTCAGCAGCACTTTCATTGTGCATAGCTTGGCGTCCTCCACCGGAATTCTTCTTTTCCGGTTTGATAATATGTCGATTGTAAACTCTTTGCGGTTTCGGAATCTGCACACCTCGGTGTTGTCTCTCTCGGCTTTCTGAAAGTCGTAGATATTCACCCATGTACGGTTGAATAGCTTTTTGCACGCTGTGATTGAGGTCGGAGGCGCCTCATCGGGATATATCCGTTCCAACATGTACTGCATCTGGGAAAGTGTGCTCCCATGTGTCAAAGCAATGTCTTCAAAGAGATCAACAAGCTGCTCTATCCGCGTTCGCTGATTATTCGAGGTGATTGATGCCGAAGCGACCCAATGTAAACCGATCCGCCTAGAATTGAAATCGACATTTATTTCTTCATGTTTGGCTATGAGCAATCTCAGCTGCTTGAATGACCCAGAAGTTTCTTGTTTGGAACAACCCAACCCCTCAAGTACTAGAGCAGCACAATGTTGGAGAGCTTCGTTCTTCTTCGACAGAGGAATACTCGTACAGTAATCCAGCATAACAAGTCCTTTCGAACCAGACTGCGCGTACCAACCTTGGTTGCGCGCTGTCGTGAAGAAGTAACGCTATCTGTTGTCTCATCTACGTTTCGCGAGATGTGTCAACGGTGTTTCATTGTACCGGACTTTCGGAGTGTCAATCAGGAATCAGTCTCAATTTAGCGCCACCATCTGAATCTGTTCGGACCAAATGTTCGTTGAGTGTCAGTTCAAAAACAGCAGCGGCCTGAATTCAATATCAATGTCACCATGTCTATTTGGGTCAAGGGCCACTCAGGCGCAGCTGTCTTTATCGGAAGAATCAACGGGGGCCGCATCTGTATAATCTTGAGTACACTAATCTAACCAGTTTCAGTCTTGTCAATTGACTCGCAATCTAATGGTAAATTGTGCGCAATCGTGGCACAATCTTATAATCTAGCATGCAGTCGTGAAGACTTTTCAACGGATTCACATGTAAATGCATGCTGTATTCATATACAGCTGCACAGCTCATGTGATTGCAGAATGTGACACGCCAGGATGGCATTACTGCTCTTGGTCAGAATAATCGGTGGCCGAAAGTGACCTCGTCGCGACTTGATCATTTATTTTTGCTGCTCCAACGGACAAGATTATCAAGATTATTTCAGCAACACATCTCGAAGGTATGATGGATACACGAATACAGGTATATTGAGCTTTCGGAATGTATGAACTACAGGAACGTGGTCAACTCAACATTTCATCCATAACAGCGAATCGATATAGTGCAAATGATACGTCCGCAAAGCAGGAAAGTAATGCACTTTCGCCTATAGAAGAAGTTTCTCCGGTAAATGAGGCAGGTCAATATACGGCTTTTTTAGCAGCAATTGATCGTCCTTCGCCTCCATCTCGTTACGAATCTCGTTCTTTGCGAACAAACGATCTCAAAGCCCAGTCTTTCGAACAGCCGGAAGTATCTCCTCGCGGTGTGAGCTCACCAACACTACAAGAAAGGCAGACCTCTAAGTTGCATCCTCATGGCTCATCTAGTGCACATTGCTATGTCTCCCAGAGGATTAGCAGGCGATCTGACGTGGACGTTCCGCATCTGGAAAGCATGAACCCCAGTGAAATTGCAAAACCTTATGCAGTGCTCGGTCAACATTCTATGCCTCGAGCTTCAGCGAACTGTCTGAGGACACAGGACGCAGCTGCCGTACAATATCCGAGTTGTGATCAACCATCTCCCGAAGGCCGTATGAACATGAGTACATGCACCGGGTCTACGCCGCGATATTGTACTCCTCAGATAGCAGCTACCAGCACTACGAGCGCTTCAGCTGCTGTGCAGAACACGGGTGCACGCTACGATTTTCTGATTGGACAAGACAGTAAAGTATTTCCTGGTTATGCTCCTGTGACATACAAGCCTGTAACACGAAAAGCAGCTTCCCGGCAGATTGCTGAACTCGAGAAGTTGGCTCAGAGTGGTCAGGAACTTTCAACATTCCTGGGTCATCCGCCCAAGAGTGAAATCGATTCCATCAAGCAATCCACAGCCAGAGAGACGAGTAAAAATGCGTCATCTCAAGGACGGTCAGCTCGAGACACTGTTTTTGTAGCCAAGACAATCAGCTCAGGTCGACAGATGATCAGTAACATAGAGGCGTCCATGAGCGGCACATCTGATGATGACAGCATTCATCTGAATGATATATGCTGTGACGGTGATTTTGGAAAGAGTGCATATACAGGGCCTCAAGGCTTTGATTTAGCAGATTCTGATTCGCAGACATCCTATGAGAGTCCTCTTGAGCCAACATCGATCTGCAATCTGCACAACGTCTCGCTGGTGGCAAACAAAAATCCAAGGAAGGACGACATCATTGTAGACCAGCCGACTTTATCATTGCGGCGAAATTCGCATGAGTCATTAGCATCTGTGTACTCGAGCAGCTCGCATTACAGTCATGAGGTCATTGTCGACCACGACACATCTGTCACACCATCGAAGTCGCTCACCGAGCATACTAGGACAATGTCTGACCATCCTCCAGACTCGCCGACATTTCTTGAGCATATGATGCCGGAGCACGACCATGTACAAGCAGACTTAGCCTCCTTCCACAATTGTGGCACTACAGGACTCGTGGTACATGGCAACGTAGCTTTGACTGCAAAGTTTGTAGCGCCAGAGCAAGTTGCACAAGCTGAACATGTTGTCGCAAGCTTGGGCGATACGGCGAATTTATCCAATCGCAGGAGATCGATATCAGCGCCGGCAGACTATACACCGCGGCCTTTTCCTGTACGCTCCACTGCAATCAATCGCAATACTGCCGATAGTGACGCCTGGACACAGGTGAACTTGAAGCCGAATAAGCATACGAACGGGAAAGCTACGGTAGAGATAATAGCTCAGAGTAATCCCCTAGATGTCGCTGCGCGACTACACAAGGCGAAAGACCGAGAGCGTGATGCGCGGCCTGCAGAGATGTCGATTGTCCACGATGACACACTCGGACTGTTGCCGCCTACGCAACGTCGAGTCAGTTCCGCTAGCAGAATACGCAGTTCAGTGTTATCCGTATGCTTGGAATTCGTTCCATTAGTCTTCGCTAACTTTTAATAGGCTTATTTTGCACACATCAAACCTCATCGTGAGAAGGACGACGACGAGAACTCGATGGCAGGATCCGTTCATGATACCCATGCTTCGCCAGTCACAGATCTATATGCTACTAGACGACAAATTCATAAGGACAATGCAAGAAAATCGTCGCTCAAGAAGAAACGAGTCAAAAAGGTGCAAATTGGAGCGCCTCACTTGTTGGCGAGCTCTTCCAGTGTGTCAACAGTGCCACTGGAAACAATCGAGCATCAAAATTGCTGGGACAAATGCAGCGCACCTAAAAAGAAGACTTCTCTGTTGAAGCTACTGACCACTAGTCGTAATAAAAGCCAGTTGTCGGTCAATCGTTGCCATACTCCGGCAAATTTTGATTGCGCTCATGTAGGCGAATTCAGAACCACGCGCACGAGTCTACTGATTCACCCTCATCAGCATGACGAAGAGATCACGCGTGTCCTGGATCAACAGAAGCATAGTATGCTCAGCCTCACACCGCAAACGGGTCGTTTTCTATGATCGAGAAGTGATCGTTAGAAGGTCTGATTGATGTTTCCCGCTGTCTGGCTTGCTACGAGATGCTTTCAAATTGCTCTGCAGTCTGACTGTCGCGACTGTCATGCAAATATCACAATTACCTAATTTAAAATGTCAAGTAGTTGCAACCAAGTTTGAGAACAACATTTGATGAACCATTGTTGTACATCAGTCCGTGCATATCGTACACAAGCGCTTGACCTTCATGTTGCACTGCAGATGTCCTAATATGTGGTATATCTAATGTAGGTGTTGTTGGCAGATGCCGGGTGTCATGGTTGTGATCTAAACAGTGATCACGCAACTGAAGTTTTGGCGCAAACATCGGAATGGCGACGCATTCGCACCATCGGGTAGGACTTCCACTTCAGGACCATGATCCCGGAGCAATTGTGGGACAACTCTCTCACCGAAGCAACCTTGGAACTCGGTGACAGTATGATGTGCAGTAACGTCAACATCGCGTGGACGAGAGCGTACCTTATAACCAAGCTGAGCGATATTGAGACTCCTAAGCCTATCAGCATTAGTTGCAGTTGCACTGTATGCGTCTGTGGATCAAGGTAGGACAATTGCTCAAAGAATCTTGCTAAATCTGAGTTTCACAGAGAGGATTTCACGGGACGCCGGCGTCGATACAGCTCAATAACGATGATTTGATCGATGATGTGAAGGATGCGGTCTTTCGGAAATATCCCGTCGCGCTTGCAAGAGCTTATGACGCACCGGATGTCAGTATATGCTTGGTGACGCCCTCCACAATATCCGCGAGCTCGATAGAATCAAAAGTGCTGGCAGTGGATGAAATCATCGGAGAGATACTTCGGCATAACTTTCCCGGTGGCCAAGGTGTCGAGAATGCGCTGGTCATACAAGTACCAGGTAAGGGACACCCATTCGCGATAGTCTCTACTAATCAACACAAGCTCATACGAATCATCTTTCCCCGTATGGAGTTCCAGTCCGAAATAGTCCATTGTCTGGTACTATAGGTCTCATGACACAGGACATGCGCAATTTCGAATATTTCCCCGAGACACCACCTATCGGGCAACACGAGGGGCCGAACAGCAATGGTGTTAATGACTACGTCGACGCTGGTAAGAATTTTGTACCTTCGAACTATTCATCAGCTAGCCTTTCATCAGTCAGCAACCCATCACAGACGAGTCCAACAGTACTAGGTCCTGGTGGTCTGACGAGGCCAACGCTCAATTTATCCACGAGTACTGGCCGATATTCTAGGGACAGAACGCGCCCTGGCATAGGAACACGTCAAGTTGCCAGTAATTCCAGCAATGCCTCCACGAGTGGGTACAATAATCGCAATGAGGCCACAAGTATTACATTTTATCCTAAACAAGGTCGAGGGCACCGAGCCACATCCAGTACTAGCCAGTCATATGCACAGCACCCGTCACCGACACAGAATGGTGCGTCTCGCAACGATCCTGCCAACGCTAACTTGGCACCTCCTCCTGTGCTTACGAGTATCACTTTAGGGGACGATCGAAGCCTGAGTCCTTCTGTCTTGCCTTTGACTGAGCAAGAGTTGTCAATATCCTCTCAGCCCCGACAAGTTTCCGGATCTATTACAACTATGACTCCGCTTGCAGAATCACCGGAGCCAAAAGCAAGTGTGCCAGCGGCGCAAAATGGTCGAGGTCGTCGCGATACCTTGTCTCACAATGTGATCAACCAACGGCCAGGCCTTCATAGAACCTTGACTGCATCAAAATTGAGTCTTGTGAGCCCTGCAGCGTCTGCTCATTCTTCATCGAATTCAGTACATCAATTGGAGACTAAGGTAAAGACGAAGAAGAGTGATGCTGCGCAACAATCAACTTTCGGTGTAGGAGGCTTGCTAGAAGGTGTAGTACCACCGATCGTGGTTCTGATCGTTGAAGACAATATGATCAACCAGAAGATTCTGGAAACATTCATGAAGAAGCGCAAAATTCGGTGTCTGACCGCCAAGAATGGTCGAGAAGCTGTTGAGAAGTGGAAAAAGGGCGGGGTACATCTTGTGCTCATGGATATTCAGATGCCAGTCATGTCTGGTATTGAAGCAGCAAAGGAAATCAGGCGACTAGAGAGGACAAACTCAATAGGAGTCTTCTCACGACAGGACTCACAGAGTGATCCCGTGGACGAAGCCGATATCCTGACTAATGTGCATTTCAAGAGCCCTGTCATTATTGTGGCCTTGACAGCCTCTTCCCTGCAGAGTGATAGACATGAAGCTCTAGCGGCTGGTTGCAACGATTTCTTGACCAAACCAGTTTCTTTAGTTTGGCTGGAGAAGAAGGTGCTAGAGTGGGGCTGCATGCAAGCTCTGATTGATTTCGAGGGTTGGAAGCAGTTCCGAAGTCTCAAGGAGAGCAACAAGGATGAAAGGCCCAAGTCTGCCAGAATGAGCATTGAAGGTATAAAGGCCTAAACATTGTAGATTCTTCTATTTAGCGATGGGCACTTTTTGATGTGCTAATTTTCCGATGTGTTAGTGGCATACATTACCCACCAAAACTATAAGAAAATATGTTGATTGTACTGTAAACATATGAAGTCTAGTATGGCCACTGTGTGATGGTGTTACATGCACTGCATACATAATAGACTGATGTTATATCGGGCTTCAGTCATCCCTGTCGAAGGAAAGACGAATGATCATCTCGGCTAATCATGAACTGGAGTGTCAAGCACACATTTCACCATGATGCAACATGCCTGAATGCTGAGCGGTCGATGGCTCTTTTGGTATCACAGATTGTGCACCAATCTTAGTTTTGCTTTGCTCGAGGACTATGAGCGCACCTGATGATCGGCGCAGATTACTGGCTGAGGACGAGGAACAAGATGAAGTAAATGGTGTCATAGACGACAATGACTTGCATGAATCATCATCGCATGTTGACGAGCAGAATGTTGACTTCAAGATTGCACTGGCATTCATCATCATGGGAGCGGCAATGTTGTGGCCATTCAATGCATTCGTTACGGCAAATGAGTTTTTCGGCAGGATATTCAAGGAGAATGACTACTTGCTGAGTATCTACTCACTCGCCATCACTTTAGTCTTTACCATCACCAATCTCTTCAGTACAGTGTACTTTACCACAACTGTGCTGTCTGCAGATTTGAGTCGCAGAATATCATTTGCGGCACTCTCCACAACCGCGCTCTTTGCCATCTTGGCAGTCTTGACGGCTGCAAAATTAAAGGCCGTCACGTACTTTACCTTTCTCATCCTCATCGATGCGGCAGTCGGTGTCACCACTGGCGGACTACAGAATGGTTGTTTCGGGATCGTGGGCACTTATGGACCACGGTACGTACAATTCGTCTTTATCGGACAAGGAATAGCTGGAGTCATGCCGGCCATCTTGTCCATCGCAGTGGCACTGATTGACGAGAACCCCGGGGAGTCGGCAACCAGGAGAGCGTTTGCGTACTTTATCTCCAGTTCCTTGGTACTTGCTTCCTCGTACTTTGCTCATCGATATCTACAATCGCGACAACAAGATGACCACGTTTCAATCACGACGACGAGGAATCTCAAGGAGCCGAATGTTGCTCGATATAAAAAGTCTTTGAGATCGTTGCATTCCTGGACCATATTCTTGGTATTCGCAATCACTCTCTCCATATTTCCGTCAATCACGGCTTCGGTTCTTCCAATCGAGTCCTCGTCATCGTCGAAATGGTTGGATCCGGCAGTATACATCCCACTTGGGTTTCTGTTGTGGAACGGTGGAGACTTACTGGGTCGAGTCGTGTCGGCGTTTCCCATAATGACTATAGAATCACCCAAGCTACTATTCACTGCCTCGATCGCTCGCGTCCTCTGGATACCGATCGTGTACCTGTGTAATGTCAGAGGTTCCGGAGCGGTCGTGAAGAGCGACGTATTCTTTCTCGGATTTATGTTGCTCTTTGGTCTTTCCAATGGGTTCATCAGTTCTCTCACGTTTGCGTCGGCCATCAAACAGGCCTCGAACGATGAGAAGAAGGATGTCGGTGCATTCATGACGTTCATGTTGTGCTCTGGTCTCGTGGTCGGGAGTCTCTTGTCCTTTATCTTTTAAAGTATGTAAATCATGTAGGTTTGGTAATGAGCGAGTGGCGCCTGTATATCCATCTGTGAAGGCAATGCAGTCATCTATAATGTTCTTTGCATGTTTATAGTGTATGTATAAATGTAAATTCCAGTCGTCCAGGCATATTCATTTCGAGGAAGTCACGTACTTTTCTCCATCGATACCGTTGAGCAAGACGTGGAAATGTTCTAGGTTGCCGATACTCTTTAAATTAGGTGGATTGAGAAAGTAAATCACCTGATCCCGCGGTACATTCGAGAATAACCGATCAAATAAGAACGTCTCCAGTAAATTCCTGCCAGGACCAGTCAACTCTCCTGATGATGTGGTTGGAAAAGGTACTTTTGACCAGACTACCAAGTGCGTGATGCCACGACTCAACGCATACGGGAAATCGTTCCTGAGACACTTCCAATCCGACTCTTTCTCAAACGGTTTCGTTCCCATTGGAGACGGGGAAAGTGTCCAATCTAATCGTTCATCCAGCAAAAACTTTTCAATCGATCCGTACCGCTCCATCGTATCCTTCTTCCATTCTCGGTACTCTGATAATTGTGTCGGGGATCTCGTCAATCGATCTAATCTTCCCGTACCCACAATCTCCAACAATTCTCGCCACGCAATCGTCTCAAACACGCCAGTGTCCGGGTCGATGCGAGCTTTTGCTCGAGCAAGGGCGTCATCGATACCTGACATGTCTTGATACAGTATTTTCTTTTATCACAGTATTTTGTCTCGTCCAAATCTAAACAAATTCAAGATTTTATTATCGGGTAGTGGCACCACGAAAGATCAAAATAGACATCAAATCACCCGAATTATTTTCAATTTTGGCGTGATTCTCGTTGGGCGCTCCAAATTTTCGAAATCAAACAACTCTTGACCAGAACATGGCATATGTTATGCGTAAATCATTTCAAAGCCGAATAGAATAAAGGCATGCATAAACTGCCAGTACTTAGAGTGCATTAAAAGCTACAGCACCATAAAAAATGAGATATGCTGGCGAAAAGAAAACATGCAAAATGATTTAGAGGATCTCTCGTTCGTATTATGCGACTAGTTCGCCATTGCTGTTGCTTTGGGCCAGCCGTTGTTCCAGACTTTTCAGTGCTTCTTCCTTGGCGAGTAATTGCTGTCGCTTCTCAGCAATCTCGCGCTGTACTTTGACCTCAATGTCGCGGAGCTTTTCTTCTTCCCGCTTGAGTTGCTCTTCCTTGAGTCTGACCACTTGATTTGCCATGTCTTCAGCATGGATTGAAGTGTCTCCATCTGTACCGTTCACACCTCTGGAAAGTGATTCGGTTCTGTAATTCTCGTATAAAAAGTCTTGTGTAATCTCCTTGAGGTCTGAGAGATGTGATCTATCATGGTCAGCACGGACACCTTGGCTCTCCATGGCTCAACCTACTGTAGTAAAGCAGAACGAAGTGGGAGAAAGTCGGAGTGTCGTGGATCATCTACATTGATGTAACCCCACGGATACACACGGGCACGAATCTTCTTTCCGTCGATTTCTACAATATCCTCGCTGCCAACGATGGCAAATGGCAATAAGCCACGTAATTCAGCATTTTCTTCAACCGTGTCTTCGTCATCTTCTTCAATGTCATATGGAAAGTCGTAAATAGGGATTTTGTGGTAGGCAATGTCTTCCATGATCAACTTCTTCGTTTCTGCTAATTCTTCTGGCGTCAAACTGTCTGCCTTGCCGACGACTGGAATGACATTGACTCTTGGAGAGAGGCGACGCATGAGCTCAATATCGAGTTCCCTCAGACCATGCCCCGTGGGAGTGATGAAGTATAGGCAAGCATGTACGCGATTGTCCCTAAAGCGGGGATTTCTTTTGATTCTCGACTCCTCAGACAGAATATCGTCATATTGTCGTTCCAAGTAAGAGACAATTTCTGCAAACCTTATGCTTGTTAGTTCCACTAACGAGCTTTTCAGGGGTAAAGCATACGAAGGTTCATTGTCTAGTGCCTCACCGAAGCCTGGAGTATCCACGATCGTTAGACCAATTCTTGCACCTTCCTCCTCAAGCTCTACATACGTGAGTATCTTGTTCTCCATTTGTGAGAAGCATAGGCACTCACCAACTTGATGTGCTTTGATGACGACTGGCTGATCTAGGTGGGCATTCTCAGCATCCTCTGAGTATCTATGCTCTAACACCTGTTTGTCGCATAGTGTGTTCACGAACGTGGTCCTGCCAGTTCCACTGGCGCCAACGACCATGAGCGTGAAGGAGACTCCTTTCTTGACATTCTTGCGACCTCGCGCACGACTATAATTCATCGAATAGTCACTTGTCAACCGACCGTCTCTATACTTCGCCGATGTGCTCGTCGCCTGCCACTATGAGATTACTAAGTGGTGAGAAAGTAGTAGTCCTTGTAGTACTATGCTCGCGTTGTGGTGTAGTGCTGGTCTCAATTGAGAGCACTCGCGGTAGGTACGTGATGTGCTTGGCGATCTCCACCACAGACCACATGGATAATTCACGGCAAGAATCACCGTGCTGGATTCTTCATGTCGAACTCTGTCTGCCCTGTACTTCCCTAGTACTGCATACACAGCTTCGATTGACTGTAAGTACAGCCCTAATAATGCTCAAACTGTACAGTACCTGGCAACGTGTTTCGTATATAAACAAATCCTACCAAAGTTGCTATGGTAGATTCGCAGATTAGCTCAAACCTGAAAGCTCAAGCCCGGAAATCATCAGACATTAATTGATTGTTTATTATGCCAGTTATGCCAAAACAAAATCTACATTCTACAAACCATGGCCAATCAGATCTGGTCGGCCTCTACTATCACAACAGGATCAAAGGTGTTCTCCTCCGCAATATACTTGTCTATCCCTCCAGGCATAGGTAGTCGGCTGCTTCCACTACTACGAGCGATAGGTTTGTAAATCACGACAAGAATTGCCCCGATGATCAGTAGTATCAATAGAAGCATCAATTTGCGTTTACGTGACCGGACCTGATAGTTCTCTGCCTTTACGAGCTCTTTGCTTGCGGCCTGCATGTTGACATGCATGTTGTCTATATTGTAATCGATTCGATCAAGCATTGTACCTTGATCTATCACCATGGTGTTGAGCTCTTTAAAGATGTCGGCCACTTCAGTTATACTTCTGGCAATCTCGTCGATTTCCTGTTCACGCCGACTGATATCATGGTCGAAACGTCCCGCACGAGTCCTTTGAGCTGTGGCTTGTGATTGCTGCCCGTTCGCACCGTTCTCCAGGTCTATATCATCGCTTCTATGCCGATCTTCCTGAGGGAGTGATTTGTTCATAGACGGCCGATTTCTGAGACGTGCCAGGTATGCTGATTGTCCTTTTCTGAATTTACCATTCTCACTTGCGACTTTCGCAGCTATGGCTTGTGTCACGTTTCGACACATTATGCGATCCACGTCCCTACCTGTTTTGGATTCCTTCTCGACCTTCTTGATAAGATTGCTACATTTATGTAAGAGCGACGTGATTTGTGATGTCAGCCGCTCAATGTCTTTCTCCTCGGCTGTGCGGTCTTCGAAACCAGGCAAAGCGTGCTTTTTGTGCATAGGCTCCAGCAATTTCGTGAGTTTCCCGATCTTCCTCAAAAGCTCGTCGACCTCATCTGTTGTGTCTAACCATCGTGGCGGCAAATTGTCCATCTCAATCACAGTGTCCTGCGCCCTAGTGCCACTCAGCAGCCCTTCTCGATCTTCCGGGTGATCGCGAGAATAGCGATTAGGCTTTCGAGATATCTGATGCTCGCATGCTGCACGAAAGGACAGATAGAGGCCTGTACGGTCCCTAAACGCCATGATGTCGAAAGACTTTGTGGTACACTCTGTAATGATAGATTTCAAGAAGGAAGAAGCTGCATGCTTCGATGGCTAGATAGTACTAGATTTCTCGACCTAGCTTGCGGTTTTGACTGATGATACTACGTGCCGACCTACAACGCAACGAGGCTAGTGATATACGAGTAGGTCTTCCAAGGTTGTCTTAATAGTGTGGAGCCTGTTCTGCCTGGAGTGGAGGACGCCTCTGATTGAGGACGCGCTTGGCAGGAGTTGCTGTCCGAGCAGATTCGGCTTCACTACCCGCATCAACACACGCACACTCTTGCTCTGTGGTTCAACAATAGCATCAATTATATATTTAAAGCACCAAGTTAACCACACAAGCAGCCATAGAGATCATCTAATCATGGTCAGTATCCTTGCGAACGTCACTTCTAGCTGAGTACTCACGAATTAGTCATCTGATGCTTTGACACAAGAACAAATCGAAGAGTTCAAAGAAGCTTTCAGTATACAGTCCCCTGTTAGATAATGTTGGAAATTCTGATCAGACAGGCTTATTTGACAAAGATGGAGATGGAAACATTACTACGAAGGAGTTAGGAACGGTCATGCGAAGTTTGGGTCAAAATCCCACTGAGGCCGAATTACAAGACATGGTCAACGAGGTCGACGCGGATGGCAACGGCACGATTGACTTTCCGGAATTCCTGACCATGATGGCGCGAAAGATGAAGGACACGGATAGTGAAGAAGAAATCAAGGAGGCCTTCAAGGTATTCGATAAGGACGGAAATGGACAGATCTCAGCTGCCGAACTACGACACGTCATGACCAATCTTGGTGAAAAGTTGAGTGATGAAGAGGTCGACGAAATGATCAGAGAGGCCGATATTGACGGAGTATGTACACTGCAGCGCTTGAGCAAGGATTGCGTGCTAATTTACCAAGGACGGATCGATCAATTATGAAGAATTCGTAAGGATGATGATGGCCAAATAAAGTGTCTAGGTCGTACGGACTCTGTTCAGTCAAATCTTCCCTTGTTCAAGTTTCCAAACTATTGGAACCATGCTCTGAGGTTGTGCTGGTACGCTCGCTTAATTTTGTTTGCAAATACATGCCGTGAATTGGTTCAATCAATATCATCAACTGCCGATACATACTCGGATGCATCACCCTTCGATGCCGGAAGAATTTCAGACTCTGGCAAAGTCTCTTCCATCGTTTGAGTCCGCTCGGGCATGACAAAATTGGGATCTGTTGCATCCAGAATTTCCGACTCTATGGCCAACATGCCGCCACGACTGAGTCTTTCTACCACTTCTTCAGCTGATTCGACAGCCATTTTTCCCAATACTTTGTTAATTGCTTCTAACTCCCCAGACTCCAATGCCCTTTGCAATCCGGGTGAAAATGATTCGAATATCTTGCGGCACTCCTGTATAGCTGGATCCTCGTGATTTGGAGGTGGTACGGTGATGCCAATTTTAGTGCCCGGATCGACAGCATGCAGCTGAATCTGCTCTACAGGCTCGGTAGGATCCTGCCTAGCAATCGCATCCTCCTCGGCTCTAGCCTCCGCGGCTCGTAATTTGATGCGTTGATAGGTACTCTCTACATCATCCGTGAATAGAGTATATGCTCGGTGCTTCTTGTCTTTGATGCGGTGGAAGAACATTGAGACGCCATCCTTGCCTAATTGCCGGCAATACTGCAGCAGTAGACCTTGGTGAATGCTTTGTTTTGCCTTGACGTGGTCGTTCTTGATTTCTGCATAGTATGCATCAATTAATAAACCATCAGTCTCGGTTTCATCACGAATGATATTAGGATGCTTGCCAAGAAACTGAAGTGACTTGTCATAATCATCAGATTTTATAGCACCGAATTGTCGACCAAGTGGGGTAGGTTCGATATGTTCTGGAAGGCCATCAGCATCAATATCGGAGTCAGTCTCGTATCCTGCATCAGTATTCAAATCCTTCTGAATATCGCGAGGGCTAGCGTTCGGATTCAGTGTCTCTATCGCCTGCACTTTTGCTTTCTTGGACGATTTGTCTTTCGGCGGATGTGTCTTGAGCACAGAGGGCTTGATGGGCACTTCCGGAGTGGGCTTTGAGATTCCGGAGTGATTCCAGCCGTCACGTAGACCATCTGATGTGATTTTTGCTGCCTGCTCCTGTTCGAGCTTCTTTATCTGGATTTCACGAGAATTGATGATGCTTAGCAACTTATCCCTATGCATCGATAATTTGTGTATAATTGATGAAGTCTTGTCATCGTCTCGGATGTGCTTTACTTCTGCGTCGATCTGCTTTAGAAGAGACTCCATCATCTCATTGTATGTTGGTCCATTGCGTGGCCCTGTATCTGATTCTTTCGGATACTCTTGCATGACACCAGCAATTACTAATGATGGACTATCACTTGTTCGCTGCTTCAAAGCTTGCATCATTTTATCGACCCTGTCAATAAGGACATTGTTCATCTCGACTTCGACGCGGTAATGACCCATCTGCGCTTTTGCTTTCTCCCTCTTCTCATGGATGTCGCGCTGTTTCCATCTGATCATACTCTTCTTATCAATATTTGGGTGTACTTCAATATCCGAATCATCACTGATTTCAATATTGTCGAACTTAGAGTAGTCCAGCACCATTTGACCTCTATCAAGCGAATTGTGTTTCAAGAGCTCTTCTGATGGTTAGATTGGTATACTATGTGCTAGACTGCTCGTAATCGATATGACCTCTGGCATGTACATGGAAGTGCTGCCAGGATATTTTGGATCAACCGTAGCAAGAAGTCTACAATATCGTGGGGCCGAGCGTTTTCACGTCCAGGAGTGAGAAGCCGTTCGTATGTATCGTATATGCTGAAGCTCTTTGAGTAGACTCGACTAGTTACGTACTGACTCGAGACCCGGAAGATTGTACTCATGACCATCGACGTCCCTACATCAAACTGTTTGTTCGACAATTCGACAGCAAGGCTCACAATTCATTCGCCTGCTATCTATATCTGTCTAAGAAGCTGTCATCGGTTCGGAACAGGAAAAAGTGGCTAGGATAATAGTCAGCCTGTCTGAGGGTGGGACAACATAGATGCTTCGATGTTCGATCTCTCCTGTCATCAATTCCTTACCTAGAGCTTCACTATTGTCTCCTATTCATCGTAGCTGTGCCCGTGGTCTTTCACAATATCGCAACCTAAGCGTCAGTCGAACTCTTGCACAGGCCAAGCACGTCGATACCTCGGCCGAAGCTCGTGTCAGGCAAAATGAGCTCGACTTCACTCCCACAGATCGTGCACAGGCGGCTTCACAGATCAATCTTCGTGCCAAGCTGACGAGTCGTGACGACGAAAATATCAAGAAGGTGAGCACGAAAGATTTCTTTGGTTTGGCACGAGGTGAAGGAGTTCCTTTCACCGCGGCATTATCACTTCTACTCGTGTCAAGTGGTATCTCGATGTCCATCCCTTTCACAATCGGCAAGATACTCGACTTTGCCACCAGTACTGCTTCAAACCCCGAAATCTTTGGTCTCAGCATGAACCAATTCTATGGCACTCTTGGTGCTGTGTTCGTCATTGGTGGTGTGGCTAATTTCGGTCGTGTACTGTTGCTTCGAGTTATTGGCGAACGTGTAGTTGCCAAATTACGGACGCGACTCTTTCGTAAGACTATGGCTCAGGATGGAGAGTTCTTCGATGCGAATAGACACGGAGACCTTATCTCCAGATTGTCTTCTGACACAACGATTGTGGGGAAGAGTCTGACACAAAACGTAAGCGATGGTCTACGAGCGGTCGTCAGTGCCACCGCCGGTATTGCTATGATGTCGTACGTTTCCGTCAAATTGACAGGAATTATGATGCTCATTGTACCGCCGATTGCACTCGGAGCTATATTCTATGGTCGTTATGTACGCAAGCTCTCTCGCAAGACTCAAGAAGCTCTAGGAGATCTGACAAAGGTGTCTGAAGAAAGGCTCGGAAACGTCAGAACAGCGCAAGCTTTTGCGGGAGAGCAAATGGAAGTTCGTCGTTACAGCGAGCGTGTCCGTGAAATCTTCAATTTGTCCAAAAAGGAAGCAGTTGCTAGCGGCATCTTCTTTGGCAGCTCTGGACTCTCGGGCAACTTGACGATCCTTGCTATTCTTTCGATTGGTGGTCAAATGGTAACTACGAATGCTATTACCATTGGTGAGCTTTCTTCATTTCTGCTCTATACCGGTTACGTTGGGTCATCGATGGTAGGTATGTCTGGGTTTTACTCAGAGCTAATGAAGGGTTTGGGTGCTGCTACTCGTCTTTTTGAACTTTTAGACAGGGAGCCAAGCATTAAAGGCACTGTTGGTCAACCAATACGGCATGCTAAAGGCGTGATACGATTCGAGGATGTCACTTTTGCCTACCCGACTCGGCCAGCGATCAAAATCTTTAATGGCTTGAGCTTCAGTGTGCAGCCGGGCACGAATATCGCGATATGTGGACCCTCGGGCGGGGGCAAGTCCACAGTCAGTTCACTACTGTTACGATACTACGATCCAATGGCAGGCAGTATCACGGTTGATGGCATCGACATACGTGATTACAATCTAAAACAATTGCGGAAACAGATCTCCATCGTTGCACAAGAGCCTGTTCTCTTTTCCGGTACCATTGCCGAGAATATTGCCTACTCGGATCCGTCTGCACCACGTAGTGCTATATTGGAGGCCGCCAAGAAGGCGAATTGTTCCTTTGTGGCCGACTTTCCAGATGGTCTAGAGACTGCGGTCGGCACAAGAGGTACACAACTATCTGGTGGTCAAAAGCAACGAATAGCCATCGCTCGTGCTCTTTTGAAGAATCCGTCGATTCTCATCCTTGACGAAGCCACTTCGGCATTGGATGGTAAATCCGAGATTGCTGTCGACGGGGCTATCCAGCGACTCATGCAGCAGGAAACTCTCACTACAATCACCATAGCCCACAAGTTGGGCACTATCCGTCGAGCAGATCGAATCATTGTATTGGGCCCGCACGGCTCCGTGGTCGAACAAGGCACGTACCGAGAACTTTCGAGGGAGGGTACAGAGTTTACGAAGCTGATGAACTTCCAAGTCATGGCGACTAAATCAGAGGCAAAGAAGGAACGTCCGGCATCTTCGGCACACGCCGAGGACGAAGAAAAGTCCATCGAGCATGAAGCGAAAGAGGAAGAGAAGGGAGCGAGCCACGAGAATCCATTCATATGAGCATTCGGAAAAAGTCATCTCAAGAAGGGGATTGTATATATTGTGATTGCTGGAAACACAAAACAAAAATTTGAGAGGATTGTCCATGTGAGAATAGATGTTTTAGCAAACTAAAGGACGGATGCATGGATGTAAATATAGCACGGCATAACACAAATTTAATCACTCCTGTAATGATCAAATGTCGTCTTCTTGTATGGAGAAGAAAGTGAGCTTCCGGATGATACAGGTCATTCTTGATTGTGTCTTGAAACTAATTTCATACTGAATATTTGTGCGTGTCAGAGATTTGGCATTCTAATCGAGCATCTATAGGCCGGCAGAAGGTGCATTCTTGTCCTTTTTGAGCGTCAACAATAATTCCCTCATTCGACTGACGTCCCTGTCGCCACGTACGGCCTTGGTATCCTTTGTATCAATCAGCTTGGCGATTCTTTCCCAAGAAGTACCTCCGCTCGTCGTCTCGTCACGCTTGGCGAGAAACTCTTCCTGTTCCTTTCTGATGCTGACGATGGCTTTATCTCGTTTGTTGTTGTAATTGTCGTAAAAGTCATCAATCGCCTGTCTGGCTTTTTTAACCGTCTCCTCCTTTTTACGTGCCGAGTTGTTGTCTCGTCGCTCGATTTGTGCCGCTTGTCGTTCGCGCCATTGAGTGATGACTTCTGGCTCCGATTCGGAATTGATGTTGGTGCTTGGCTGGACCGCCGATGTGGCATTGGCTGTCCCTGGGATATATGGTTCCGAAGGACCGGAAATCATGCCGTTGAATCCGCCTTGCTCCTCTACTGCTGGGAAACTGGCAGTGAATGAATCGGTCGCATTGAGTAAGTCGCCTGATTCTCCAATTTCTGGAAACTTTGAAGATGAGTTTGTGAAGTTGCCTGATCCCATAAAGTCTTCGTCTTCTCCCACAGAATCTATTCTGGGCTGAGCTGTCGTTGCACCAGACTCAAAGTCATCTAAGGATGGAAAGTCGGACATGATTTAGTGAAGGTCGTGTATGTATGGTTAGTTCGGTTCGTTCGTATGCCCTTTTGTCAAATATAAGCGGTATATAGGATGAAGTGCGGATGAGAGAAGCAGACGCTGGACAGCTACAGCTATTACGTTGTTGTTATGATGATGATGATGAGCATTGGACTAGCATGGAGTGAGTGGTGATTGATGCTTGGGTCGAGTGCATCGCCGTTGGTCTTGGTTGCGAACCACTCACGATGAGAGCTCCTCTTGTCTCGTCTCCACAAAAAAGTGAACTTGGCCAAGTGACGCATGACATGAGAAACATATATATCTCTACGTAGATCAACACAATTACAGCGAAAGCCCGAGTCATATCGTCATGTCGCAGTCACCAACAATATCTTCGTCCGTTATAGCTAAGCTGCTCTTTTTCAGTGCTGCTATGCTGGTTCTGCCTCTGTCTGCATACTACCTCAGTCTCGAGTACCTTTTCTCAGGCTACAAGACAACTTATGCCGCCATCACGGCCGCCGTCACTGCCAATCTTGTAGTCGCCGGCTACGTCACTGTCGCCTTTCTTGAAGATGACACTGAGCCCATCAAAAGTCAGAAGGCTGTCAAGAAGCAACAGTAAACATTTTGGCACATATGCTCGAAACTGACAGTAAACGCAAATCTATATCACTATTTACACATACGAATGAGTGCTGCTCAATCAGTGTCCATGCCGGTAATGTTACAATCAATCAATGCCGCTACCATTGCGGCATCACTTTTAGCGACGGCGTAAGGATCCTGTACGACCTCGTCTACTACAATGGTCTTGGGCCTGGTCCTCAATTCGCGCCAGAAATCAGACAACCTGTCCGCGACTCTCTCTGCGTACATGTTGGCAGAGACATCACAGATCCACCGCAAAAGTCTTTCCATCCAGGCTTTCCCGTCTTTCGAAAACAGGTAAAGTCCTGCAATGTACAGAGAACCCAATACCATATTCATGTCTCCAGACACAGAATCGTCCAGTAATTTAGCATCGGACGTGAGACTCTGAGCGAGTTTACAGATTGTCATTGCGTGCTCATGAATCTTGGATTTCTGAAACTCGATGGGAGTATGACACAATCTGAGAATCATGACTTCCGAAAAGAGACAGTGCAGCGCGAGCGCTCGAGTGCCTCCATTACACGTCAACGCGTGTAGAAAACAACTCGAATCGTGCATGTCTCCTTTATATTCGTAGGTCTGCAAATCAATCGGAAATTTCTCCTTCCATCTCGTCAAGCACGCATCGACATGATCAAATTCGTCCTGCGTGGCGTGCCTCGTGAGTCTCTTGATGTACGTGTGAATCCTCGTCAACTCGGCATACAGTACTCCAATCCTATCAATCTTGCCCCACTGCCGCATCGCATTATTTGACTGAGAGTCATCAAGGTCATCTGCATCCACCTCGATTCCTTCGTCCCACAAGAGATCATCCACGTCCAACACCGAAGGCTCGTCGTTGTTTCTCAAGTAAGCAGCCAATCTATCGTGCGTGGCGACGATCCAGAAGAAATACCGACCGATTGTATGAGAACTAGAGAATCGAGCGACTCGCATGGCTAATTTAGTGGCGACCAATCGCCCCATCCACTCCTCCGTGTTGCCACTGACTTGATCAAACAACAAGAGACAACAGTGCGTGGCCACGGTGACGAGATGATGACTCTCGTTATGATGAAACCTCAACCGTCGTTCCGCTTCCGCGCGCAATCTATATGCCGTCTGGACCGTCTTGCGATCCCCTTCTCGTCCATGCAATGAGGATAATTTCGTGTACTGCAGTCCCGCGACACTCAGCAGCGCACAATGAAGGGCTGGATTCGTGATTGATTCATGGACGATAAAGGCCCTCCAAAAGTCTGTCGAACCGAAGACCGGCGAAGATAATAGGGACGCCGTGATGGTCTGCCATTGTTTCAGGAAAGTGTAGTGTAATTCCGCAGTCAACCCCGTCGACTTTAGTAATGCAATGTACGACTTTATGCGCACCCTCTCTTCCCTCCACTCTCGACTTTGTGAGGAAGTACCTAGGGAAGTGGTTCGTAACAGGTCGGAAATTTGTAGGAGCATAGGGTAATCGACCTTGTCGTTCAATTCTCCTGTAGAATTGTCAACCTGCATCTGATCGCCTGGAGAAATTTCCAATAGCATGGTTTGCAGTAATTCTTGCTTGCGAACCATGTGAGATCTCCTTCTCGACGATGAAGAAGAAGCGCCGCCATGACGTTTCGAAACGGGAGAGTTTCTCGTCAAGTGGAGATTCGATAGTAAGGAAATCACATCTTGGTCTTTGTTCGAGCCGGAGGTCTTGCCCATGCGTCGAAGATATCCTGGATACTTCGCAATCTTGTTTGTCTCTATCAGCACATGAGATTTCGATGGTAGCGTTCTGATTCAAGTGAGCACTGTATGTGATGATGAGAAGCGACGTCAGAATTATCGTTGGTGTGGCTGATGAGTGCTTTTTGCGGAGCCGAAAGCTTCTTTTCCTCAATTCGCTGCAATAACCTTATAAGCTATACATTGCGTCTGACTCTCCACTCGCGACAGTTTCTGTGCATTACATGGCCATTCAAATCATTCAGAAGTCTCTGTTTGAAGCTCCACCACGATCCATTCTCTTGCACGCCTGTAATTGTCGCGGTTCATGGGGTAAATCACCACCACCTTTTGAGTTTTTTGTGTGGGGAATAAGGTCGCTGAAATGATTAGGTAGAGGCGTAGCATTGAGCTTTCGTGAAAAGTATCCAGACTCATACCAGCTCTATAAATCACACTGTGAATCACATGGCAAGGAAGAACTCCTCGGGACCACACTACTCTTCACTTGTCCCGAAGATGCAGGTGTACGCATAGCCTGTCTCTTCACCAGCGATCGAGGCGGTGAAAATTGTGATTCCAGACGAGAAATCGTCGAGGCCACCAGAACTGGACTCTTGCATCTCAAGCACCAAATCTCCCACCTCGATGGGTCATGGCGAATCGCCGCCTGTAGATTCAATAGTGGAATCTTTAAAGTTCCCTGGTCTGAAACATTGGCAATCATTGAGCAAATTGGATTGGACATGGACATTTATGTCCCGTAACGTACAGTGCCCAACTCTCGGAAAATGACTTTATACAATTTGTAGGACCATGCTGTTATGTACATACTATCAACAATGTTCCTCATCAGATGCCATCGGATGCAGAGTCGTAATCGTCCACCAGTGAAGCGGTCTCCTTGCCTTTCGCTTCCCAATACCTCGCCCTCGCACTTTTATCTACCTGTGCGACTTTACTGTCTTGAATCTCCTCGTCCGAATCTAGATTTATGATATCGTCTGCAGTACTCTTTGAGCTCTTGTGCTTTTCATCATCCGAAGACTGTATCAGGTAAATCTCATCTCCATCTTGCTTCGATGATTTCGCACCAGTAGTAGCTACAGGATGTACAGGTGCCGAATTGAGCTTGCTGTACAAATCATCCACATCTGCAGGATTCGTCGGCTTCCTGTAACCCTCTGGCCGCACGAATCTGTGGCCGTCATTATCCAACAACGCGTCGTCGTTGTCGGATTCGTCTTCCTCTACATAAGAGGCTGCAGTGCTCGATCTCTTCGACGCCTTCGTCTTTGCCAACAAGGTCGGCTCGAAAGATGGTACCTCGTGAATTTCACCTTCGCTCTCCTCCATACGTTGCAGCTCATCCTGTACTACCGCGGATTCAAAGCACGATGCGATGAATTCTCGCCCTGCTTTCATGTCTTCGTCTATCGAAACAACTGCGCTCAAGATACTGTCCAACCCCACATCAGATCTCTTCCGATCTTTAATGCGGTCATTGACATCGTACAATCTCTGAACGAGAAAGTCGTGTCCACCTCCAAAAGTGCTCTTGACCTTGAGTATCCCAAAGGAGGATTTCGCAATGTCATTCTCCGGGTCTGTAGGATCTTCTATACTCAATAGATATGACTGACCCGGTCTTTGCCAACCGTACTCAACTTTACTGAAGTATCTGCCTTTGCCTTCAATATTGATCCCTACATTGTCATAGTTGAATCTCTTGCCATAAAGCTCAAAGAACTCAACCACCAGGACTCCCAAATTCTCCTCTGGCAGCAATTGTCCACTAGCCACCTTGGGATGTCGTTGTAAGAAGGAAATAACCATGCATATGATGGAATAACTGCCAAGTCCTCCGAGATAGACCTCGTTCATGCCCCGCATGTTTAGGAAATGTTTGATGAAGACTACTAGAGGACGCAGGGCTGGCATCAACTCCGTGTATCGCTTGACAACTCCTGCAGCTACAAGCCCCGATGGTTTATTGAATGATATGTCGACATTGAGCTTAGTCACACTGTCGATGAATTTGATGATTGGAACTCGTGCGGAAGTGATCACCTGAATGTTTTCTGCAATGTGTGCCTTGACAAGCCAATTTGCCAATCTTCGCAAGTGATTAGGCTTTTCATAAACCTCGCCTCCTTCACTAGACAAGACCACCAGATCAATGTCTGACGTTGGGAGATATAATTTTGTCTCAAAAGAGCCAAAGACGTGCAGAGAAGCCGTCGGCCATTTCTTCTCGACAACCTTTTGTATTCTGGAAATGACAAAGGTCCTGACCCGATGCTCCTCTTCAGTTGGACCGACATATTTGACAAAGTCAAGCATCTCTTGATGCAAGATTCGAGCTGGTTCTCGCTCCTGAGCATAATTGACTCCTTGCAACCATGGATAAGGATCGTTCTTTGCCAATTCACGCTTCCGCTTCGCTGACCTCCTTCCGTCTCCATTGTCCTGACGCTTCCGCTTGGATGGGTCATTAGACTCCTGCACAAACTTGCCTAGCTTTTCAGCTACTTTTGCAAATGCCGTAGGCTTCTCGGTATCGGATACTTCTGCATCGGGTATTTGGTCCTCTTCAGACTCGTCAAAATTGAAAGGAATAAAGTCATCGCCTTCGGTCAAACCATTCGTTGTTGAAGAAGCCAAGACCGGCTGCTCAGAAGGGACTATAGCTGTGTCGGGCGCGACTTGTTCAGAACCAGGCTCAGGTGCTTGAACCACAATCTCATGATCTTCAGCAGTATTCAACTTTGCCCTCTTCTTGTCTTTCTTGGCTTGCTTTCGCTTCTCCTTCTTGTTGAGACTCTGCTTCGAGGCCTTGTCACTCGTGGTTGATTCTTGTTTCGCCTCTGCAGTGTCCTGCACAGAAGGTGTTTCATCGTGGGTGGACGGTTCTGATTGTTCTCGTGAAGTCTCTACGGGACCAGTGTCCTCACCGAGCTCGGAGCCTCCAAATTGAAAGTCGGGATCCAGCTCAGAACCATTCACAGCAGGCTCGTCGTTGAGCTTTACATTCTTTTGTCGCTTATTTCTGCGCTTTTCCGACCCAGATCGCTTCTTCTTGGGCTCTGCTGGTAAACTTGTGTCCACTGGACGTCGCTTCTTGCCCATAAAAGCACGTCAGGCTCGCGACAAGGCGCTAATTGCTGATGATGTATCTTATGCTGTGCGTTTGAGCTGCGAAACAACTTTTTGAGAGGAGCTCTAGTGGTAGCTGACATGATTACGGTAGATTCCATCTCGTGGAAAGTGTCCGTAGGCATTGCGGGCAAATGGCGTACGTCGATTGAGCCTACTAGTGTTCTTGAAGTGAGATCAAGGGCAAATTGTTCTGTCGACCTTCCTACAGTTCAGTAGTGACTCTCCACTTGATTCTTGTACTGTAGAGAAGTCTCATCTCAGGACTTGACGAATATTGGGTGGATCATATCTCCTTGAAATTACAATACAAGTACAGACGACATAATGAGTGCCAGTGTAGGAGGTCCAGAGTGTACGAGACTCAAGAAACAATACGATGAGTGCTTCAATGACTGGTACACGAATGGCTTCCTCAACGCAAAATCACACACAAACGAATGTGAAGACCTCTTTATCGATTACAAAGAGTGTGTGATGACTGCTTTAAAGCAGAAGGAAATCCTACCTCTATTGGAGCAGGCCCGAAAAGAAAGTCCATTCGAGGCTGGTATGTTCTTCAAAGACAGATATGTATTGAAAGGCGATAACCAGGCAGGTGGCAAATTCTCTAGCAAGTGATGGCGAAGAAGACTCTAGTGAGAAAATGTACATACTTCTGTCTCGTACGACAAGAACCATTAACAACTGCATAACGCTAGCGAAAAGCCTATGAGTACATAATCTAATCGAGTATTGAGACAATTCTAAATCGCTCTCGTTCAAGTTATACAGACTAATGAAACAAGAATGACCCAAAGAGCATAGCGCAAATGCTCGACATGATCAAGAGGCCACTGCTCAGTGTGTGTGCGCTTTCGGCAGAACTTCGATTTGTACTTGTCGAGATGCTAGTGGTGGTAGCACCGGTCGTGGGAGTCGTTGTTTGATGGGTCGTTGTTGTCGTGCTGGTAGTGAGGCGGATGGTTCCAGTGGCGGTGGAGCGTGGAACAACGTTAGACGTTGCTGAGAGGGTACGTGTCACTGAGGGTATGATAGCGACGTTCGTAGCCTGTGGCGATGAAGAATTGTAGACTCCTCCCGGAATCCCATACAGGCCATTACTGATGGGGGATATATTTGACGTCCCGTTGTAGGAGGCTTGAGCGATGGCTATCTGATTTTGTTGAAGGTCGTAGACAACGTAGGCAGATTGCAAGAAGGAGTCTCCAAGTAGATATGCGTCGCTTTCGGCAGTGCCGAAGAGATTCAATATACAAACATCGGATGAGGCTGTGATGCCATAACGTCGAGCTTGAGTCGAAGTCAGACGACTCTGTAAAATTGCGCTTGTAGGAATCTTGATAATTGCATTGTTGTCGAAGTAGAAATCGATCGTGGTTGAAGTGCTGCAGGGAATTGCCAACAATCCCGAGCTTGAACTGTATGGTACAAAGTAACCTTTCAGGTTACTGGCAAGCTGCTCCACTACACTTGCAGGAAGATACATAGAAGTAGTGCCGGAATCGAGGACGACCAATTGATTGACTGTCTGTCGATCAGAAGTCCCACCTCCATGCCCTAGAGCGTCAAGGTTGACGTAAAAACTCGCATCTGTAGACTCTGGATCCGTCTCTATGCCAAGCACAGTGAGAGGTCCGGTATATCTCGCTGCGTCGACACCACCGATCGTCAGCTGACCTTCGGGCCCAGACGACAAGTATAAGCTGAAAGCCGTGCTAGCAATGGCCCCAGCATTCCGGAGTTGATCTAGAATGGTCACCGGTGTGAACGAATTGCTTGTGAGTGATGACGAAGTGCTCGCATTCAGAGCTTGAGCGATAGTATTAAAGCTGAGTACGCCGGCAGGTGGCGACAGGCCAAGAATGCCACCCAGAGCACCCGCTACTCCTTGTGGACTGTAGAAGTATTCGACCAACCCAAGCTCAAAAGTGGAATCCGTCAGACCCTGGAAGCTCACTGTATCCTCCACGGTACGACCGACACTTGAGGTGCCATCGACATATTGTATATCGAAGACTGTCGAATTTGAGGGGACCCGCAACGTGGAAGATGTCGAAGGATTAAGACACGATTCACTCTGGCAAATCGTGCTACCTTGAGCCTGCTGAGCCTTTGTAGGAGTGGAGCCGGGAGTGAAGGTCGATAGGTTTTGCGCGTTCACCCAGGTAAGCGGACTACCAGTGTCGAGGATGAGTGAAACAACTTGTGCCGGCGTACCAATGGAGATGTTTGCAACATAGGCATTACTCTGAGCAGTCGGTTCTAGGGTGATGTTTGTGAATTGACGTTTCCTCAAGGTTGATTGCAGGTTCGAGGTACTTTGCTGCACTGGCACATTCACATATTGTGCTTCTATAGCACATAAGGAAGAGAGCACACAGAACAGCGGCACGAGCATCCTGTAAAGGTATCGATATAGATGTACTTGGATTAGGCCAGACTCTTTTCTGTGTAGGACTCGCAGTCGAGAATGCTTGGGGTAGTGGCTAGAGACGGAGACGTGCTCGGAGAATCGTGCAGGAATAGACGATGGAGCCTGTTGCTCGGAACACCTGTAGAAGTGTATATATGTGTGAAAGAGTGGCAAAAGAAGTGTCGATTGAAACGAAACTAGAAATATATACTGAAGTAAGTGGGCGGGGGACCGAATTTTAGGTGGCACCGACGCAGGTGGCCAATTTTGCAAGGGCGAGGGGGGAATCTCTGTACGTGTGCATACCTGTACGTGTACGTGTCCTCCGGCTCATTATTTCGAGCACAAGGCCTAGTGCAAGCCCTAGTACAAGCAGGTACGATTTGTGTCAGGGTGACGGGAAATAGTGAGTTGATGGTTGGCCTAGAATGGCCAAGGATGAGCCGCACATCGATCGATCGCCCGTCCATGGGAATCTCTGTCAGCCAAGGCCTGGGAGTCACGGGTAACTGTTGTCGGTGGCAGCCGTGCGGTGAACGGCAATTCGGCCTCCAGGGTGTTACACAGCCCCAAGCAGGGAATTCAAACACAATTGGCTGCAGCGCGCCTTCCTCTGCCAAGGTTGCAATTGGAGTCCATCAAATAGCAGACTGTGTGTGGTTGATTGGTCGGTTTCGTTGCCAAATCATCATTAGTATTCTCATCCAATTTGGTTTACTTGTACGATTGCATTTTGTAAACCCTGTCGCATACATGTATACAAGTCTTCAAAGTCGACTTATAACAGCTGTAGCAAGCCCTGATGCACTTGCAAGATCCTTACGTTTAATGTATCACTGCCAGCTTAGCGTCTGATTAGCAGGTTCATCTCTGAGCATCCTGGCATCAAATGTGGAGCCACAATTCGAAGTGAGCTTTTGCCATACGTGTCAAAATGCACACCCATACACTGCTTTATACTCACGACTGTATAGAATGAAGCTCTTTGATTTGTGCCAGCGTGTAGCAGACTGTGATTAGCCTATCAGAGTTTGATGCTATGATCCGCTGCAGCAACTTTCGCAGGCAACTGTGCAGGAGTGGGAGTCATTCTGGCTGGCATAATTGAAATCGGTTTATATCATGATATAGAAAAATTCTTGCTTCACGCTCTGGTACAGTTGTGTAATATGAGCAATTACGCTAACTAGGTAAGATAGTAGATATGATACGTGTATTCATCACGAGAACACCAGTGTGAATGTGATTGGAGCTCTACGTACCGTACAGTACATCTTAATGTACTGACTCGCGCGGTGTTCGTGCCCCCGCTATTGAGCCGATGGTCCGTGAACATGTGCCAATTACTCAAGCTACAACATGTACAATTGCTCTAGAGTTTGGAATGAAACAGAGTTTGAGCTGCGAACAAGTAATTACTGGGTTCCTTGAGTAGTGCTACAATGTATCGTCAAGAAACACGGCACCAGAATGTGGACGAAATATATGGCGTGCCGGAGAACTTTCTAGAGATTGAAGTGCGGAACCCAACAACCCATGGAATTGGTCGCAAGATGGTATGCTGGTCGCCAAGTCAAAGCTCGATGCATTACTGACAGTTCAAAAGTATACCGACTATGAAATCGTCTGTCGCACGAATATACCAGCATTCAAATTGAAGCACTCGGTCGTGCGCAGGCGGTATTCCGACTTTGAGCAATTCAGGGACATACTCGAACGAGAATCGTCACGAGTGACTATACCCGCTCTACCAGGAAAGGTCTTTACGAATCGATTCAGCGACGAGAATATACAACAGAGGCGCGAAGGATTAGAGAGATTTCTGCAAATTGTTGCAGGTCACCCTCTGCTGCAGACAGGTAGTAAAGTGCTCGCGGCATTCATACAAGATCCGCAACTCGTAAGTAACCTCTCCCTGTCGTAGTGATTGGCTTGTTTAATGACAATTCTGACATGTCCAGGATCTGGGAAGGTATAACGTATAAAAATTGCACAAACCATCGGCATACAACGGTCATGATCCACAGCCTAGCATTCGACAAAGATATCCATTCTTGTACATTGCGTGCTCCCTCACTTGCAGATCAATGAGAGAGGCGCTAGGGCTCGCTACATAGTTAAGCTTCGTCTATAATCTACCCAATACGAAAATTTTGCTATGAATAATAGACAGAACTTGTACTACAGCTGCTACGCAATAGTTATTCATACACAAGCCTGGATGTCGCTTCCAATGACGGCGCTCTAGACTTCTCCAATGTGCACCTGTGACACTGTTCGACCGAATCTCAAGTCTCGAAGAATTTGACTGTTGTACCGTTTCGTGGAGTCAGAATAATCTAACAGTGTTAGATTGTACATATCTCACGCGTGATACTGAGGAAGGACATACGTCATAACGCATCGAGTAATCATGTGGAATCTTGTCTGCATTCTCCAATCGTGCATACTTTTGTGCAATCTGTGTCAAGACGACTGAGATCTCGACCGTGGCAAAGTTTTGACCGACACAGATACGAGGTCCGGCATTGCTACGACTTGTTAGTGATGATGATTTCGCAAGTCTCTCGTAGAATAGAGCGACATACAAAGCTGTAGAGAATCAGTTGGATGTAAAAGTAGATGTGATGGAGTACTTACGAATATAGGTCCATGGTCTCGGTGTCCAGCTGGCCCATCGCTCAGGCATCCACTCCAAAACATCAGGAATGTCCTGTGTACGATGCAGGACGAGCGGGATGTAAAAGACCTGAGTGCCTTTTCTCACCGCGATAGGAAGTGTCCCATCAGGACCACCGCCACGAGGAAGAGTCGTGTCGCAGAGCGATTCTCGAATGTTCATGGGTACGATTGGATAGAGACGCAACGTCTCGTCGATACATGCGTTCAGGTATGGCATGTTTTTCAGTTGATGGTACGTGGGCTTCTCGTCTCGACCGAGTACTTCTAGTACTTCCGCGCGCAACTTGGCGTATCGTTCCGGGTCGTTGGAGAGATGCTTCAGAAGCCAAGAGAGGGTAGCAGCAGTCGTGTCTCGGCCCGCAAGCAGGATCGAGACGAGTTGGTCCCGAAGCACGATTGGATCTCTCGTATCTTGTGCCAAGACGTCCAGGAACGAGTCATTTTCATCATCCACCTTTTCATCAATTGGTTTCGCCAAAGTCTCTTGTACATAGTAGTCGACAAACTTGTCCAAATCGTCAATGTGGGTACCGAACTTGGTCAGAGACCACAATGGGCCCTGCATCATTCTCCTAATCTGAATCTCCTGAATCTTAGCAAAGGTATGCGCAAATCCACTGTCACCATTCTTGCCCTCCAGGGTGCAAGTACTGTCCCCAAACAGAAAATCCGTCGCGGTATCGAGCGTCATTCGAAAGGCTAATTCGAAGAAATCAGTGTCCTGTCCAGGCTTGATTTGGTTCAGCATAATTTCCGAGTGTGTCTGCATAATGTCCAAGTCAGCAATTCTACTCTTGAGAAACTGAGGACGAAGCATAGCTCTCGAGTGCTTCCACGACTCTCCATCAGCATTGAATCTTGTATCGTTAGCATCGCACAAGATGTCGCATCCACGAGATCATCACTTACATTCCCTTTCCCAAAAACTGTCGCCAAGCAGCCGTGAATTGCGGGCCCTTTCCATAATGCTCGAATTGTGTGGCCAAGATCGCCTTGATATTCTCGGCGTCCACAGTCATAATGTTACGTTCCCAGAGCACGTCGCTGACGATAGTGGTACCGTACTCCCGGACACCTCGGGAGAAGAATTCATAGTTGTCAAGTGTCCAGCCGAGACTCACGACCTCGTACAGCGACCGGAGTCCGAAGGGATCTAACCATCGTGTCCGTATGGTAGGAAGGACTCCACCGGTACGTTTCGCCAGTTGTCGATCCGCAAAGAACCAGTAGAGCTTGTTTAGCACATAGAGGGCGAATAGATAAAACAAGGCATCCTTGAACTCCATTCTTCACAGCCTTACAATTGCCAGAAACAACACTATAAGGAGGCCTGGTCGGTACTACAAGAATTGAATCGGGACCATAGTGCTGAACTGTGTTATTGTGTGCTTGCCCATCTGTACAAGTACGATCTGAGGGCCCGAGCAGATGGGGGAACCGGAACAAGTGTCACGCTGAAATCACATGTCACTGTCAAGCACATGTCTCTTGTCAGGCAGATCCGATTCTCCCTCTACCGGAATTCGAACTTTGGCACCGAAAAAAAGGGACAAAACTCCCAATCACAGCACTGGGAATGAAGATAACCCCTGCAGCAACACCCATTTCACCATCTCTCATCTCGGTCCAATCCCCTTGTATAACGCAGCTGTATTATCCGCGGCTTGGCAGATTGCAGCGATCCGAGGCTCCTACAATCTCGATCACTAATTCGCTAGTCCAAGAGTGGTGACAAGTGTCATGGATGGTCAAGGTCTATCTAAATCTTGCATGCCCCACAGCTGCCAGTGAACCGTATCGCATGACTACGGATATATACACAAGCTGTGTCAAGACAAAATTCCTGACTACCCAGTCGGTATTCAAGCAGCTGTAGCTATACATGGCCAATTGCCGCAAAAAGTGGACTTTAAAGTACTCTTACAATGTTCACGAAGAGAGGTCTACATGCGTACGTATTGCAGAGCTATAGCACTAAGTTTCACTTCTGTATATCGCCAGTTCACGTGGTATGACAAATTCTTTCATGCGGTCGTCATCTTGCCGCACTTCACTCGCCCAGCAGTGAGTACCCCGCAATTCGTCCAATCTCATCTACAGAGGATCATCATGAAAATATGCATATATTAATCACAAGACTGTAGATTCGTTGAGCTAGCGACATACGAATCATGTCTACCGCAATAGCAGCGACACTTGTTTATGCGACCCGCCTGACGGACGATGGCAAGAAACATTGGGTTGAGGGCGGAATAGGAAAGCCACGAACCAACTTTCAGCCTGAAGAGCACGTAAGCTTCATCACAAATCTTGGAGCAGGATCCAATGCCTTCAAGCCTACTCTTGATGTCAATGGATTCGAGATCAAGGCTCTACCTACAAAAGAGGTCGAATTCAAGGATGAAGCATCAATCACATCCAATTACTACAAAGAAGTAGAGGACTTTTTGAAACAACATTGCAGGGCATCTCGAGTACACATATTCGATCACACCATTCGCAGACCTGGTACAAACAGAGGACCGATACCTCGTACACATGTCGACCAGACTACGCGCGCTTCAATCGCGAGAGTGCATAAACACTTACCCGAGGAAGCAGATGCACTATTACAGAAGCGCTTTCAAATCATCAATGTCTGGCGTCCCATCAGTCACCCAGCATACACTGATCCGCTGGCACTTTGCGATTATCGTAGTTTAGGCGAGGGAGACATGATTGAAACTGACAGAATTGACTTTTCAAAGCCTGATTTGCCGCCAGGCGAGACATATTCCGTTGCACACAATAAAAGTCATCGTTGGTATTATCACAAGGATCTCGAAACGTCGAAAGTGATTTTAATTAAATGTTATGACTCAAAACCTGACGTGGGTATGCTTGAACTACTCTATGCACTAGAGACTCTGCTAATTATCTTGTAGCGAGCTTCTGTCCGCACACTGCATTCAAGGATGACACTAGTGATCCTAGCAAGCCGGCCAGACAATCAATCGAGCTCAGAGCCTTGGTCTTTTACTGACAACTCCGTGCTGCATCGAGACCTTGGATAGGAAGATGCTACGCTACAAGGTAGCAGAAAGTAGACAACAGCGGCAGTCGATTCTGTCACATCACTTACATGCGAAATGTCCAATGATAGCAGTCAGAGTTGTCACTCTACAAAGCGATCACTCTATGGATCGAGGCCGATTGTCAGTCCTTACCGTCATGTCATTGACGACCTGCATGATTGTATGGGAGCACAATCGTAACTCTGTGCGTGCTATTTTGAGTCTAGCTACGGTCGAGTTTTGCTTCATATATGAGGTCGCTATGTCGTGGCCCCCACAGTTGACATAATCTGAGACATTTCTAGAACGAATTGCTCAGAGCGACTTGAACTACCTTGGACTACTGCCAAGTACCCCGTTGTGCCACCGAATGAGATCAGGCAAATGCTCTTGCCGCTCTCGGCACTAACCTTTGCGTGGTAAAGGCAAACTGATTTGCCTGTTTGGTGCTTGGTTGGACGAGTGCGAGCCCTGAAAGATGGTGAAGCACCACGTGTATCTTCTTTGCGAATCCTGTACATGTGCTGACCTCGGGCGCCAAGAGCCGTAGCGCTGTGTAACATTGAACAAGCCGTGTGGCTCTCACTAAATATGCTACCGAAACCAATCTTCAGGGACCCAATGCAGCTCAAGGTAACCTATGGCCTTTTGCCAAGTCAGCCATGGTGGGGATCCTTATTGTCCCTTGTGGTGGCTACATCGAAGGAACACCGGGCACTTTGTCGATCCGATGGAGTATCTCCTTGTATCTTGGAGGGGCCGCAAAATAAAGCAGGTGGGATAACATTCCTCAGGCACCCCCCTTGCACTGATTTAAGCGTGAAAGGACTACAGTTGTAGTAGGTGGATCAGGATAACAGGTAGAGTCTAATTGATAGGAATGTTTGGATCCTTTGTGAGTGATGGCAAATGGACCGCTTGCCTTATCCACTTCATGCTCGCAACGTGTATCACGTACTTTAGTGTTGGCAACCAAGATGGCAGGAGGTCGTTATCTTGGTAAAGGTGGCAGGAATGGCGGACGAAACTGGTCGCTTGCGGAAGGCAAAATGGTCCACCATCCAAAGACTGACAGATAGGCCGACCTAACGCGGTTACATTATAAAGACTAGTCAGCAGCCCACTCGCGAGAATACCTGTCAGCATCTATTCAGCATATATCAACACGTTCTTTCCAAAGACACACACTCATTTACATTCGTTATAAGACGTCGAGCAGTCGGCATCTCGTCCTCGAAGGGCAGCTGCAGGTAATCTAATAAGCAAATCAGCTACCAATAGGAATCACTCATCTGGTCGGCGGCAAGGAAAGTTTCGCGCACGGGAATCTCTCGAGTCAATTCGCAGGCTCCACATACACAACAGCCTCATCACAGTGCGATAGATAATGGGTCAGACAACCAGCAGCACTGGCACCACCACACTTGTCGCTCGTGGGAGACCTGTATACAATGCACCCACGACCACAACTGTCGCTGGCGGACGACCAGCTTTCAATGCCCCGGCTTCAACCACGGCTGTGGCCGGGTATGCTGGCTATAACGCGTTGGGCTGTTTCCAAGACACAAAGAAATTGTTGACCGAGTACTCATTCACCAGCGATTCTATGAGTATCAACACATGCGAGAGTACATGTAGAGGGATGGGATACTCTCTGTCGGGTGTAGAAGGAGGGTCGACTTGTTATTGTGGCTCGAGTTTCGCGCAGTGCGTGGCATCAGCTCCAGGAAGTTGCACATCCACCTGTGTCGGCTCTTCGGCTCAGACATGCGGTGGATCGAATGCATTGAATGTTTATGCTGTCGCAGGCTATAGTTATACCACGTCGAGCTGTGCCGGACCGACGACACTGCAAACTACTACTGCGAAGCCGACGAGTACTACCACGACGGCTTCTTCTAAGGTTACGGCCACTGGCTCCCATTACACTGTGGGAGCTGCTTATACAGGTGTGCCCGGCGCCTCCGGCGCAAACAAGGTCTTTGCGCATTTCATGATTGGAAACACCTATTCGATGCAAGATACAAGCGTCTACAAGACTGAGATTGCAAAAGCAATCTCCATGGGCATAGACGGATTTGCTTGCAACATTGGTTCCGACAGTTGGCAGCCGAATAGGTTGAGTCTCATGTACGAAGCAGCCCTGTCATATCCTGGCTTTGTCATCTTCGTCAGTCTCGACATGGCCGTCCTCAGTGGTAATTCCTTCACTTATTTCTACCAATTCATCACGCCATACACGAATCACGCAAACTCTTACAAGATCAATGGCTTGCAATTCCTGTCAACATTTGCTGGTGAGAGTTATGTCGGTGGCTCTGCCGATCCCTCATTCTCCGATCCCGCTGCAGCTTGGCTCTACTTTAAGAATCAACTTTACAACCAGGGTTCGTCCATCTACTTTGTTCCGGCCTTTACAGGTGCAGGCGCAACTTGCCTCGGCTGGGACGCCTTGGATGGTGCATTGAGTTGGAACGCTTGGACAAAGAATACCGGAGAAGATGCGTATTACCTGGCCTCACGAAGTAACCCGTCCTCATACAACAACCCCTCAATCACGACTGGCAAGAATGAAGGTCAGGTAGCACAATATTCCGGCAAGACGTACATGGCTGGTATCGGCCCGCTCTTCTTCACTCACTTCAACTACAAGAATTACGTCTACTCGAACGACGACGAGTACACGACTCGATGGGAAAACATCGTCTCTGAACAGCCAGACTTTGTGGAAATCATCAGCTGGAACGATTATGGCGAGTCGCACTACGTTGGGGACATTTTTGGTTCACTACCATACGACTCGAATGGCGTCCAGAGTTCGAGCTGGGCAAATTCAAACTTTGACCACTCGCCGCTGGCAGGTCTGACAAATTACTACATTAGCGCATACAAGTCTCGGGGCACGTACCCGACAGTGACGACAAACAGTGTGTACATGTGGTACCGGCCACACAGCATCGGTGCCACGGCGAGTGCGGATCCTTACGGCAGACCGGCTTGTCAGGATCCAGATGGAACAAACGCGGCCAATTGTCCACAAGACAACATTTACGTCACCGCACTGCTGAAACAGGCCGCGACGATTCAAGTCACGAGCGCGGGCAAGACGCAGACATTTTCTGGCGTAGCGGGCAAGAATCACTTTACCTTTACCGGGTTCGGAGAGGGCACCCCGAGCATCTCGGTCGTGGTCGGTGGCTCGACCGTCCTCTCCAAGACGGCGAGCTTGGCCATCAGTAATACCATCAAGACGTACAACTATAATCTGCATTACGAAAGTGCGACCTTTTAATCTTTCGTCATCATTTCGCTGTCTATATACATTATCTGTAACTATATGTACATGGAAGCTGTATATTTCACCACTGCACCTCGGCAAATCTTGTGTTGTGTATTCATGTAATTACCAGTACGTCCCGCGTACTGACTTGTCGCATCGTCATCGATTGTGATATTGAGCGAAAATGGTTATTGATGGTAGTCAGTGCCTCGTGAATTTGAGACGAAAGGCTTGTAGGACTTTGATGAACGGTGAAGAGACGCCAGAAAATGTGCGCTTACGAGTGGAAAGAGACGATGATGCCAAAGTCTCTTGGCAATCACTCATGACAGTACGATCCCGGTGATCAGACGACTGCAGCAGTACCTTTTCCCTGACTCGACTCCTGAGGGTTCGCCATTGAGAGAGTCTCATGAATCGATGAACCTTGTCGACTTCTCGTTCATGGTTTGTCCATGCGCAATCCGTGCACATTTCCAAGTCGCATTCGAGACAGTACAAGAGAGCGAGACGACGACCACCGCATCCACCACAAAGACTACTTTCTAGGTACTGATCCGTCGGTCCCGAGTATCGATCCTTGTCGACCCGTCCTTGTCGCATCATGACGTGCATGAGCATCGGAGAAGTTAGTAGGGACAACAAACTCGTGGACTTTTGTAACTGTACGTCCCCCATTGTCTCCTTATAAAGCAATAGTAAGAACCCAATTGTTGGATATTGTGGGGTCGTGAGTGGCAATTCAGTAAGCGATCCTCCACGTTTTGACTCTCGTGGTCATTTTAGCCGATCAAGTGAAATACCATCTTGCGATAGTGGTATTTTACGTGTACATCCATTCAAGGATAGATGTACAATGTCAGGATCGAGTACCTATACAGTGATACATTCTCGATTGTCTGGGTGAGTGAATCTTGTCCAGTCATTCAACAAGCACACTACTGCAGATCCGATCGTAATCAGCTCATGAGTGACCTCAAACATTGACAATCATCACAGTGTGGACCAATTCTTTTGCATACTGTAGTTTGATATTTGTCGAATTGCATGCTTTTGTCGATTTACATTAGTATTACAGCTGTCACGGTAGTTTGCTAGTCCAGCTGCAATGAAAGGACAATTGCAAGTGTATGTAGCCAGCTGAGAGGAAAAAAGTCAAATTGCTTGAAGAAACAACTTTCAACCAGCAATTTGGACAATCAGCCACACGGGATCTCGGCCCGTCAAGTACTTCTCGAGCAGACCAATGAGATTGCGCTCCACAAGAATCTTCTACGAGGGCGGATGCTTGTCTCTGCATTGTCGTCGTACAAGTACTCCTGTACCACCATACAGCAAATCCTCGAAGAGATACACTCTGTTGTACGGCTATTGTAAATCTAAAAGAAAAGTCTCGAGAGAGTCATCACATCTCTATCGAAATGTTGCTACCAAAAAGACCGGTGAGATACCTCGTGCTCGGATTGGTGACGTTGGGCTTGACGCTGCTGTACTACACGACCTTACAACCTCAATCAAAGTTATCGGAAAACGCGAATCCCGAGAATGAAAAGGACATGAACGGGAATACAAAGGCACCGGACCTCGCAACAGGTGTCGGGGAAGTCATCGACTCTCACCGTCTCGAGGGACGAGATGACTTTGATTTTCCCAAGATTGTTCACCAGACGGCACGAAAGAACTCACCTACTCCGGCCACGTTGTCGTGGTACTATGCGAATCCCGGCGAGGAGCACATGTATTACTCTGACAAGGACGCTCTGGCATACGTCAAAAAAGTCGCCTCGTCCGAGCTCTACGAGCTGTACCACGATTTACCTGATCCCGTCGCACGGGCAGACTTGTTTAGATATATTGTCCTCTACGAAGAAGGAGGTGCGTATGCAGACGTCGACACGACCACGCTCTGTCCAATGAATGCATGGATCCCAAAGACCTTTGACGTCTCGACGCTCGAACTCGTCATTGGAGTCGAAGTCGATGCGCCATCCATCACCAAGCCGGAAAAGATTGAAGAGTGGCAGTGGTCGGGTAATTTCCAACTCGTGCAGTATACCATGATGGCCAAGCCCTACCACGCAGCTCTGAAACGAGTCATTAAAGAAGCCTCGAATCGAATCCAAGCACTCGCCAAAAAGAGGTCTGAAAAAGTCGAGGATCTGACTCTTTCCGCCTTGGACATTATCAAGACGACCGGTCCGGGCGCATTCACCGCCGCCATCCTAGAGTACCTCGATCTCTCGGAGGACTTTTCCAGTCTCAGAGGTCTCTCGAAACCGATTCAAATCAAAGACGTGCTCATCATGCCCGTCTCGGCTTTCGCTCCGAATCAGAGACATTCAGCCAGTAAATCCGTCACCAACGCGCAAGACATTCCGGAAATCCTCGTCATGCACGAATTTCAATCTACTGATACCTGGGTCGACAATGCCAAGTCTTGGTTATCCTCAAAAGTCAATTGATTCTGTAAAAGCATTGTTTTGTATAAAGCACAATGTGCATGGAGTTTTGGTCATGTGTATATATTGAGGATAGTCAATTCTACATTGAAAATCATTTTTCATCAATGCCGCAGGATCCTGTCATATTTTATTTGAAACCAGTCCCGCAGTCTAGTCGAGTGCGGGATGCAGATACTCGGCAGACCCGACTCTTGCAATTGTTTATGGCCACGATCGATACTAATCTGAATAGATTACATTTCTAGAACACTTACACGCGAATCAATCATCATTCAGGACTGAGACGGATGATAAAGTTTTCGCTTCGACTTCAATGCAAAGACAATACACCGACCACGAGCGATACTAATCTTAATAGATTACATTTCTGAAACACCTCCACGAGAAGCAATCATCATTCAGGACTGAGAAGAATCGTAAAGGTTCTCCCTCTTGCTTTGACTTTAAAGACATTCACGACCACGCCAATCAAGAGTCGGCGAGTCCCATAAAGACCAAAAGTGTCGAGAGCCGTGTAAATTGCAAGAGAGTGCAGTATGCTCCTTACCAAGCTGCTCTCATTCCTGGCAGCATGTCAGACTGTCGAGGCACTTGGAAAGCTCTCCTTGTCAAACATGTACGAGAATCACCTTCGACAATTGACGCGATTACAGCACTCTCTACTTTCGAAAGTGACTAGCGACACCGCTAGTGATGATGGCGAGACGCCTCTACCACTGGGTATCACTCAGCATGTTTTCGAGCAGAAATTGGACCACTTTTCAACCCATGACTCGAGGACTTTCAAGATGAGATATTGGAAATCCGAGCGACACTATCAAAAGGGCGGACCGATCATCTTGCTCCTTAGCGGTGAAGCGAGAGGCGAACTTCGAATACCATTTCTCGATTATGGTGTCCTGGACATTCTTGCAAAGGAAAGCGGCGGTATGGCAGTCCTTCTCGAGCATCGGTACTTTGGAGAGTCCCTGCCGTTTCCGGATTATAGCACGAAGAACATGAAGTGGTTGACTGTAGACCTCGCCCTTGAAGATGTCGTTCACTTTGCTCAAAATGTCGACCTCGGCCATGGGAAAATGACCAATAGTCCAAATAGTGCTTGGTTTACCTATGGCGGCTCATATCCTGGAGCACAGTCGGCATTTCTGAGAGCCAGGAATCCGGATGTCTTTTTTGGCGCCTTTGCGTCCTCGGCAGTAGTCTTTGCTAAAGTCGACTTTTGGGAGTTTCGTGAACCGCCACGATTAAAGGGCGGCATTTGTTCCGACAGGATTGTTCAGCTGGTCGATCATGTTGATGCAGTGCTAGGATCACACGACCAAGCAAAGATACAGGCACTGAAAGATTCATTTGGTCTTGGTCCACTGAAGAGTAACCTTAATTTTGTGCAGGTTCTGCAAGCTCCGGATGTTTGGCAATCTCAGTCATGGGAAACGCCAGACTCCCAGAATCAATGGCTCGCGTATTGCAAAGTCCTCGAAAATGGTATTGCACTTACCGATACAGCCGCGGAACAATTCAAAAAACTGTTATCCAATTTTATAAGTGCCATCTCAAGCAGCGTCAAACAGCAATGTCCCGACATCGATGGAAAGAACCAGATAGAAGTATGTTATGGAAGTGGACAAATCTCCCCGGAAATGGGCGATTTCAGTCTCAGGCAAACATGGCGGCCATGGGTCTACCTGACCTGTATGGCCATGGGTTATTTCATGCCAGCGGCACCGAAGGAGTTCCCTTCAATGGTTTCTCGGTTGTACGATCTGAAAGCAGCCAATTATTGCCATGGCCCATTTGACGACTTGGCATCGGCCATTCCAGCTATGCCGAACACAACTCTTTACAACAAATTGGGCGAACGTGCACTTGATCCAAGAGTAAATCGACTCATGTTGATTGATGGTGACAAGGACCCTTGGTTATATGTTACGCCTCACTCACCATATGCGCTTTTCAGAGAGGATACGGCTCAAAATCCCTTCAAGCTGATGAGAGGAGCCGTCCATCGATGGGACGAGTCGAGTGTGCCTCCAGGCAGTACTCTTGTTGAACCTGATTCAGTCAAAGAGATCCATCGAGTCCAGGTGCAGACACTGAAGAGGTGGCTCGGACAATGGTATAAAATCAGGAGTGAGAGTGATCATCACCCATGACAGACATGTCATCCACTCGTAACCGCGTGTGCTTTTGTCATACAGTCACGGTTAGTCGTAATATAGAGCGGACATATCAAAAAACTTTCGTGCGCAAAAGTGCGGTGTACCCAATGGCTGTGTTTATGCTTCGTGGACATAATCACATAATCAAGACAGTGTTTGAACCGGTCTTGCCGGCGTCGTGATATGCTTGCACACCTTCTGTCAGCGCAACTCGGTCCACGGACGATCTGTCAATCTTCAAGTGACCGGTCGTAATCAAGTCACTTAACTTTCGCATAAGCTGCGTGGCCTCCTCCATCGTGCAGCCAATACTGTTCACTCCAATCAAGCTTAGATCATCCCTGTAGAACTGTAAAGGATCTATTTGAAGTGGTTCAGAATTTGGTCTGGTGGTCGCGATGTATAATAGTTTGCCTCTCTTATTCAATAACAGTAATGATGCTTGGAGTGACTTTGTGTTTGGGACGGTACTGAATATGAGGTCAAATTTCTCGTCCTCAGGTAGAACCATGTTTCCAGCCTCCCTAAAAGTAGATTTCTGCGTGCTTTTGGCGAAATGTGCAGGTATCAGTTGAGAGATCGCCCTGCCTACAGCTCCACTACCTCCAATGATCAATATGTTCAGTTGTTTTTCGTCAGAAACTCCCGATGCAAGTGCACGTTGTATCATCAACAGAGCAGTCGAGTATGGCACTCCCAAGCAAGCAGCTTCCTCGAACGACAGTTGTGTTGGCATTGTCGCGATGTATGTAGAGTCCAGTCGCATATATTCTGCATGGGCCCCGTCGACCGCGAAACCGAGTTGATCGCCGGAGGTACCGAAGACGTTTGTGCCTTCGAGCGCAGGAATTCCAGGGGCGGCGACGATAGTCCCTGCATAGTCACGACCAGGTATCCGAGGATATGTGGTGTACGGAAATCCTCCAGCAGCGTTGAGAAGATCACTTGGATTCAGCTTTGAAGCACGGATCTTGATCAAGACTTGTGTAGAATCATGACTCACTCTGGGTATCTCGCAACGCTGAAGGGAGAGGACAGGTTTCGAGTCTGCACCATTGGGACGAACAAGTACGAGAGCATTCATCGCATCAGTACTGGACTTGCTCGCAAAAAAGCTGCTATCTGGCAATGTCTGATTGAGTGTGAAATGGTGTATTTACAGCTGGCAGTAGGTAGAGGAAGTCAGCTACCGTAGAAATCATAAGCCTGGCGGAGCCGGCAGGTGTCAACCAGAAGCGGAAAATCGATAAAGCGAGAAGCGTCTCCATTTCCCAAGCGTTGCCAACAGGTCTTCAGACACCATTGCGATTCTCACCTCTTCCTACAGCATACCAGTGACAAGCCATATTAAATTCTTGTTTCGAGAGGACCGTGATTGATCTACGCAATACTGTAGCCTGATCCGGTCGAAAGGTCACCAGTCAGTCGGGTCCACAAATGCTCTAATTACATTCCCCACCGTCCTTTGTTTGGCTCAAGTCGTCCTGACGTCTCTGATCTGCCGAATACAGACTGCATCAGGCCCCTTCAGGATGAACAGGATCATGGACGAACTCCCGCGACTGACCATCGATGAAGGTAGTCCCATCTCATCTCCGGATCTGCAGCAGAGTGACGATCAAGGCCGCCTCGTTGCAGCTGGCGTATACGAAACACCTAAACGTATTGGATTGGAAAGAAGCGATACTAGCGACTCACTCCATCACCTCGTAGGCAGATCTCCAAACCTCACACATATACAAGGACTGACCCCGCTACCATCCCCGATCGTGTCTAGTGAAGACCCTAAGGTCGAGCAACGACAACGTAATCATGCACAAACTTCTACCGTGACATGTTCGTCCCCTTTACAAATGTATTATAGTGCCGGAGACACATCTGAAACATCAGAGAGACCGACAAATAATGTGCAACATGCCAAGCCGCATGGTTTATTGCCGGCCAAACTGTTTGCACGACTGCAAAAGGAACACCGCTCATCTCGAGCCACTTCTTTGAATGTCTCGCAGAATCTGGACAAGATGGAAATGCCCCGCATAACACGACACCGTTCACAAACGCAGGTCGAGCAGACGAATGACGCTATGCATAGAGAGGATCAGGATGTCTTGACACAGCATCATTCACGGCCCATCATAGATCGGAAGCATACCATATTCGCTTCTGAGGAAGAGGATGAATTTTACGAGGTCTTCTGCCATGATCGCTGGCGCAAGTTTGTAGCCATTGCGGAGCTTGGAGAAGGCACGTTCAGTCGTGTCATGTTGGCACATGACGAAGACGACCCAGACGAATTGGTGGCAGTCAAGGTTGTCGAACTCGTACACTCTGGCGGGGCGGATCAATCCAGAGTCGAACAAACCGTCAGGCGCGAAATTGAACTTCTCGAAAAAGTCAAGAGTCCTCTTTTGATCTCTTTACATGGGTATCATCTAACTGCGACTCGAGCACTGCTTGTGCTCGACTACTTGCCGGGTGGTGATCTTTTCACACTCACTGCCGAGCACAAGGCGACTCTGACTGTTTCCGTGGTGCGTCGACTATTTGCAGAGCTCGTATGTGCCGTCCGAACATTACACAACCACAATATCGTCCATCGTGACTTGAAATTGGAAAACATTCTCCTTCGGTACGGACCTGATGTGATGCGCAAGCAATCGTCATACTCCAACTTGTGGACGACTTTGACCGACCTTGGATTAGCGCGCAGCTTTGATCCCGACGGACCGGATCTGAGTACTCGTTGTGGGAGTGAAGATTATGCGGCTCCAGAAATAATCATGGGACAGACTTACGATGGTCGAAAGACTGATGCGTGGGCGTTGGGGGTCCTGTTATATACCTTGATGGAGGGTCGTCTGCCCTTTGACGTTATTCCTGGACTGGAGCACAAGATGCAGTCACGGGTCTTGCATCGAATCTGTCGAATCGAGTGGCGATGGGTCCGGTTCAAGGACGCAGGTAATTATGATTCAGCATGGGAAGGAGCAAAGAAGATTGTCAGTAATTTGTTGAGAAGTAGGACGAAGCGATGGTCCTTGGACATGGTTGCAGAGGATGATTGGTTACTCAAGGACGTGTCTGCGGTGGAAGCATTGATCAAGCATTGAGCGATACAAGGCGCATAATTCTGTTTTTTGACGATTCTCTTCATAGGTTCAGGGTTTTGCGAGTTTCGGCGAAGCATTGTACTTGTAATCGTGTACTAGTACAACTATGCATAATGTAGCAAGTGGTAGAAGAGCGGGTTCATGTATAACATCATTTAAACGTCTTTCCCACCGTCCAATCACTCGGATTCGTCTTTTTTCTCTCTCCACCTCGAGTGACCATTGCCCAGAAGTGCTCAAAGCCAAACTTTGGAGGGGGTTTGGGATGGACTCTAAAGGGCGAAGCGTCGTGTCTAAATTCGACGCCTTTACCTACACTCTTGCCCAGCTCGAGGGAGGATTTCAGTTCCCACCTCCGTTCACTTTCATGACTCGGCTCGTGCCGTGCTTTCATCCACCACTCTTTAGAAGTCAATTCGAATAATCGACTGGCGGCACGACGAAAGGCGAATTGTTCGTCTTGGCCGGTAAAGGCATTCAATTTAGAAAAGTCCTGTCGTCGATGTAATTCTCGCAAGGCGATTTTTTCTTGCTTATTATTGGCGTGTCGTTCATCTGATGCCACGTACGTGCTCACATTTGGTCTATTCGGTGTCGTCACGTCGTAAAACGTCTCTGAAAAAGCTTCAGATGCGATACTATCCGCGTCGACATTGGAGGCGGAAGAGGTTGATTCTGGGAAAAAGAGGGCGTCTGGTGTGGTTTCTGCACGGATGAGGAGTTTACATTTCGATTCGTAGAGGGCATCAATCAGGGAGATGAAGCGGCGAGCTTCATTCTTTTTCTGGAGGGTCAGGATGGGGACGTGGTCGAGGATGATGGTGTGGTATCGGGATGCGATCGAGATGTAATCTGCCGATCCAAAGTCTTGTTCGCAGATATACTTGAATGAGAATCGTGCCACGCCTTCATCGGAATGTTCAGGAATTTTGAGTTTACGAGAGTAGACATTCAAGGTCGCTTCCCGTGGATTCGGCAAAAGTTCTTGAATGTGTTCATCCATCGCACTGCTTTCGTCTGTTGTCGTGTGATAATATGCCAGTTGATCCTCAACTTCCTTCCGAAAGTCGCGAGTAGACCGCATGTCGTGCACGACACATCTAGTGCCCAACAGTTCCGTAAAGGACTTGAACTGTTCTGCTTGAAAACTCCCCGAGTACAAGTCCTCTGGCATCCTATTCGATGTCGCCACCAAGACACCGCCCATCTTCCAAAAGTATACAAGAATGCCTTTTAGTATACGTGCAGAAGCAGGGTCACCGAGCTGGAACTCATCAATAGCGAGAATAGGACTTTCCTCAATCAACTCGTACGCAATCTTCAGGAGAATATACTCGTCATCTCTTTCCCTGTTTAGTCTTGCGAATAGTTCGAGCATGAATGCATTGTAATGCCAACGTTTCTTCATGGGTAGTAAAGTGTCAATCAGCATGCTCTTGCCAGAACCCACCGAGCCCGACAACATCAGTCCTCGAGGGCTATCGATATTGAGCAACTCTTCTTCCCACGATAGCTGCTTGACGAGCGACTTATCACTGGCACCTGTAATGTATTTTCGTATCGAGCTATTGCTCTCCTGATTGCGGAGTAATTTCTCGACCTGCTTCATCTTCCTCGCAAAATCTATAGGTGGAACGTATCCGTCTATCCGCCTGTACAGCTTTTGTAACTCCTTCACGGCCCGAAGCTGATTTTCATCTTTCCTGAAATGGTTGACATTGATGAGGGATTGATAATGGAGGAATGGATCCGACATGACGATGGCCGAGTAGGCTCTGCGCCATGAGTGTATGCATGGAGAGGCTAGGTATGTTGCTGGACATTTCGATAATGGTCGCTTCATAGTAGCTTGTGTTGTGACTATTACCAAGAGCTGCTTATGACATGGCAAAATGTGCCGATGCTAGACAATCGATTCACAACATACATGTACTGTATGTAGGGCGAGACAAGTATTGTATGTTGAAGGAGGCTGATTATGTCAAGATTGGTGCTTACTCCACAAATCGGATAATCCACCAACCTTATCACGAATTTGGCGCATTTAATTATTCACTCACTCTCAAACGGTACTCGTTCTTCATCTGTCACCACAGACCTCGCATATCCTTCGAGCACTTCTCAGCATCTGTCAATCTCTGGTAGACATTGAATAGTGATTACGAATGTCGAATCTCAAAGATACTATCGAGACGAATGTGATGGAGCAACAAACTCCAATACCACACAAACTCACCACGACCAAGTTCGGGCAATCGATCGACTTGCACGGATGGAAAATAACGACGTCCAAACATCCAATCTCGAATTCGAGAGAGATAGACGAGGCTAGCGATAAATTGACCATTCCCCTTCCAGAGATGATTTTCGGCAACAATGCCGTCTTCATGACCCATCGCGAATCCGGCATCTCCATGTCGTGGACATCTTTTGACGCCTTAGACACAGTAGACAAGAACGGCACCGATCTAAAGGTCTCATATAGCGACTCGTGGAATAGATCCCGTGATGACCACAGCGAGGAAATCAAGCACGTCACCAAGCCGTTCGATTGGACATACACACCCTCATATCGCGGCACCCTGCCTCTCGAATCCTCTCACGAGTGGGTCGAGACGGAAAGGTTGTTACCCATGGACCTACTCAAGCGACAGGACCCCATTTTGCTGTACGACGAAGTCGTTCTCTACGAAAGTGAACTGGACGATAACGGGACCTCCTTACTGAGCGTCAGGGTCCGCGTGATGCCCGAACGACTTCTCATCCTCGCTCGATTCTTCATGAGACTCGACAATGTCGTCTTTCGCGTTCGAGATACGAGAGTCTACGTCGAATTCGCCACTGGTCTCGTGTTGAGAGAGTACCTCGTCCGCGAGGAAAAGTACGAGACTGTCAAGGCAAACATCAAACCATATCAAGTCGATGAGGTCGGGACCCTGGTCAACGACGCCAATTGGGTCGCTCAATATTGTCCCGTCGTAGATGGCAAGATGGAGATCTTGTCGAAAAAGTCGTGATTTTCCACGAATACCCACATCACGTTGAGAATTATACCGCGCACCAAGCTTTTACGCCTCGAGAAACAATCAATGGCACGACACGCATGTGGACGAAATAGAGACAAGATTGGCTTGAATACGGCATTGACAGCGCTACAACAACGACGGGAATCTTCAAGTACAACTACAAACTTTACTTCTCCGGCTTTCTCGTCTGTCCCTGCCACTCGGTCCCCGCAATCTTCTCAGGCGCAGCGGGTCTCGTCTGACCGCCCCATTCTGGAGAATCACTCTTTCCCTGTGCCACGGCATTACTGATGGCACGGACAGGCTTATCGTTCGTCTGTTGCACGAATTTTTGCGCGGCGCCCAGTCCGTCCGACAACTTTTCACGACCCGCGTCACTCACGCCCTGCAAGTTTGTGCTCGCTGATTCGGCTGCGGATTGAGCCACACTCTTGACTTTTTCGATGGCTCCGTCGATGCCTGATTCTTCACGAGCGGATTGCGTCAAGTCTTTGGCCTTTTCCAAGGCCTGGTCGATTCCAGTCGCTTCTCGTGCGGATTGCGCCATCGACTTTGCTTGGTCCACGGCTCCTTCCAGATCCACAGACTCTGCGACATTTCCAGCGATTTCTTTAACCTTGTGAACGGCGTCGTCAACGGCAACTTCGACCTTGTCCTTGGTGGCAGCAATCAATCCGTTGACATCGGTCTTTGGTGCGTCTGAGTAATAGTACCCAGAGCTCGCGACCTGTTTCTGTCTCCTCGTCACGGCGAGGTAGCCAGAGATGATCAATGTGGCGATTCGGTCCTTGAGTGCCATGAGGATGCCCTGCGAGAGAAACCCTTTGAGGACTTGTGGGACGGCACCTTCGTATAATCCGCCGAGACCGTCCCTCTCGAGAATTCCCTTGAGTATTTCCCAAATACCACTCTTGACACGAAGTGCCTGCGTCTTGGCCTTGATCAAGATGATTGGGTACAAGAGTAGCGTGGCGATTGCTTTACCGGTGGCCGACATGAGAAAGATCTCGATGGAGCGCGGATTGTCTCGTCGAGCTTTAGGAATCAAGAGGGCCTTTTGGACCTCGAATAGGTAGTACGAAATGGATGGATTGGCGGCCAAGAACAAGGAGGCCTTCATGCCGCTCCAGAATCCCGTGATGCCCTTTTCCTTGTAAATGGCACGGACGATTCCCGTCGTGGATCCTCCTTGAGTTTGACTGCGCGTCACGACATTACTCGCCGGCGAAGTCACAAACCTCGCAATGACGCCCGCACTCGCTCCGATAGACAGTTCCTCCACCATACCCAACACGGACGGTGCCTGTCCTCCTGCATTCTTCCTGGCCGCTGACTGCACCCTCCTCTCCCGGATGAAATTGTACGCATAGTGATAACAAAACGTCGATGCCATGGTACTGAAATTATCCGCCCACACACCCTGCCACAACGCCAACACCCCTTCTTCCTCGTAAATAGTAAACAACGCATGCGGCAGACTCTCATAATACTTGTCGTGCGTCATCGGGGTACCACTATCCCGTCGACTTCTCCGGTGCGATTTTTCCTGAGTCTGTAGTCTCGTCGTCACCAGATCGAGTGGGTAGACAAACGTATTTGAAAAGATGGATGCTACTGCCCCAGATAATGCGTGCACGATCGGTGGGACATCTTCACCATGAGACGACGACATTTTTTCCTCGTCCTGTCGATGCTAGCAATACTCGATGAATTCCAAGAATGAATCCGTCAGGAACCGACTCTCGCACCCTCGCTTTATTGATCTATCGGTTTAGCAATGTATGGTGTAAAACACACAAGTACGGCCGAGGGTTAGGTCATCGTGGAAGCGATCCTGCATGCAGGACTTGAAACGGGCTGTGGCTGGAACAATTGCAGCAGATGACGCACTTTTGCGATGGCACAAGCTTGTGGGGAAACCTAGAGAGCTCCAAAACATTGATTTTGATTTGGCAATTGTTCTGATCTAGTCATTGAAAGCACGGTACAAGATCTGTGGATAAAGCAGCGTGAATGTCATAAGCTATCGCTGCCCTGTTAAGAAAACTAAAGGTGCCATGTGTACGGACTTCTATATACTGATATCAACGAATGTTTAGTGAATGTTTAGTGATCTAGGCACTTTGTTTTGATTGCTCCTTTTCTGTTTAGGCTCGATTCATCTCGCGCAGTAATGAATCGGTATTTTGATGGTAGACATTCTCGTTACCGGGATGTGGACCCGGTGAAACGTTCGAACTCGAGGAGCCAATAGATGACTTTTCGCGAGTGCTGGGCTTTGTGAAACCCTCTTCTTTCTCAAAGTATTTGATGACAGATGGGTCCAAATCGTCCTCGTACACGTCTTCATCCTTCTCATTCGAGTACAACGAAGCCTGGTACTCTCCTCGAAGTTCTTCAATCCTCATTTGTGCATCAACGACAGGGTCATAGTTCTTGTGTCTACCAAGCACATAGATTTCATACGAGGATAAATGTTGTGGATTGATGGCAATGCCGTGATACTCTCCGGCCCTGCCATCACGAACAAAGGACCAATACCGTTCTTGCTCTCGAAGATCTAGACCAGTGGTGTCAGGGACAAAGAAGACAGTCAGGACTGCTCCTGCAAGACCAAACCAGCACACAACCCATATCTTTGTCTCGGTATCGATGTAATTGTAAGCAATTGTTGCGGTCAATGCCCCCAACTTGCCAAATGCCGCGGAGACCCCATGAGCTGTCGATCGTACCGAAGCAGGGAACACTTCAGCAGCCAACAAGAACGTGGTAGCATTCGGACCAAATTGCTGAAAGAATGAGGACAAAAAGTAGATGGATTGGAAGGCTTTGACCTGGACTGTTGACAAATTATGGTAGTCGGCCGCGGCTGCCAAGAAGAGCACAAAGTCAGCCATGAATCCGATAGTCTGCATACGTGTTCTGCCATAAAACTTGTTGTCGATCATGAATGCGGCAAGGTAATACCCGCACAGACTGACACCAATGTTGACCAGATTCCAAAGCCAGTTGGTAAAGACGACCTCTGCGCCTGTTTTGTGTGTAATTGCGGATATGAATTGACCTTGGAAGATCTTGTTGCCATAAAAGAAAATGTCATTACAGTACCAGGCACCAGCAGTGCCAATTAGCCTGTGCCAATAGAATTTGTTGGTCAGCTTTAGCGATACCAGATCATACCCAGTGACACCACCCTTCTTTTTAGCTTGATTCAATGTTGCATCAGCATACTTGATCTTGAAGAAACGATAGTATGCGAGCCACAGAGTGACGAATGCGACTATACCAAATTGCACTCTGAAAGTGTATTGAGTAGAACCTTTTGTGTACGGCGCACTCGACCCGCCATGGAAAATTAGAAGACAAATAATGAGAGCACCTTGATTGGCGAGTTGACCCCATCCCTGCATCAAGAAGGACAGGGAGACCGTCCTGCCACGATGAAGCTTGTCGGCCGTGGACGAATGACGCTTCTTCTTCCCTTCCATAGCCATCGACGATGTCATCGGATACTCTCCACCGACTCCGACACCATACCATAGCAGAGAGATGGCGTACATGATGACCCAACCTTCCAATGAAGCGCCCCAAGAGGCACATAGCAAGAGAGTACCGGTGAACATGATCATCGCGTCCTGAACCAGCCCCCACCTCCGACCGACGTAGTCACCCAGGACACCGACGATGATCTGTCCGAGTATGATACCAACGATCTCGAGATATGTGACTGACTGTACCCAGGTCAGATTACATTGAGTCGGTTTTGAACCCCAGCAAGCTGGCCAGACTGCAGCAAACAGTGGCTGAAGATTACCGATTGAGAATAGCACATATCCCTCAACGAAGAGCCCAAGCCCGTTGACGACATAAGTGCGGAAATAGGCTCTGATAGGCTCTAGAGGGTCTCTCTTGAACATTGCCCAAAGGAGGGCAATCTCGCGGCCAGCTTCGCGATTCTGTTGACTGTTTATCCACTTCCACCGCTGTGCTCGAGGCAAATCGGCCCAGTATACTTTATTGAGATAGGAATCCTCTGGATATATGATGTGGTCGATCTCAGCTGTATCTCCATGACGAACACCAATCTTCTCCTGTGCTGTGAGCCCGTCTAGAGGGATGTTGAGCGTAGTCAGAGCGGTCATTTTCGTTCTAGCTACCAAGCTACACCGTCTCACAACCTATGAACAATAAGAGCAGCTAACAAATGAGGACTGAATCTGGCAAAAGAGATACTAGCGTAGAATGACTCTGAAGCGTAAGAGGTTGCAGAACGAAGAGCGAGTTGTCTGAGGTTAGAGAGAGTGAAAACGAACGGCGCACCGATGGAAAAGCCGGATGACCTGGTGGGCGGTCGATGGTGGGTGGGTGGTGGTGGTGGTGGTGGGGCGTGTAAGCTTGGAAAAGCGTGGGTGGGCGGCTTGTGTGACCCGGATCGTTTCTGATGCACTCACTTGAGCAGCAATTCCCTGGACTTCGACTCCCTCCAACCTTCCCGATCCCTGCCGAAGCTCTTGACACCCTTCTTGGCAAATCTACCCACCAATCAAAACATCAATTCGAGCCTCATGCTCAGATCACTTGCCTCTCTCCAAGATTCGCCATTTATTGGTGTCCATCAGCTGCACGTCAGTTTCCTTTCCATTCCCATATGACCTCACACAAACGCTACCTCTCTCTCAACTAAGTACAGTCATTAGAGAGCACGGCTCAACTTGTGTCATCCATGCAGTCATCTCTGTTCAGTCAGAAGTGATCTGAGCTGTCAAGACAGAGGCAAAGTTGCAGCATCCAATTGTACATGCTTGACTTTTCTCTTTATTGGCTGAGGCTTTGGGTTCAACGGACATGCCCTTCATCGATGACATTTCATTGGATTGTATGTACTTGACCGTCGTCTATCTTTGCCCAAATCCCATTTCCCGAATCACCTGGGCATGGGAATCATCTTTCAGCTCACTTGCCTTGGATCGAGTTTCATTCGTGGCTGAACGTTGCCTTTCTCTTCTCCACAAATGCAGCCATGCCTTCCTTCTGGTCCTGACAATGGTTAGTTCTCAATCATGATGAGCTTTATTTCTTCTTGCCTTGGTCGCAAACAAGCCATGGAATAGACGTCGCTCGTACTTCAGACCGTCCGTCAAACTCAGCTCTTCTGCCATGTTGATTGCCTCCTTGGCAGCTTGTACACTGACTCGTCCGTACCCAGCAATCTTTGCCGCAGTCTTCAGTGTCTCATCCACCAATGATTCTGGAGAGAAAATCTTGGACACGATACCCCATTGAAGTGCCTCCTGCGCCGAGAAGTTTCGACCTGTAAGGATGATTTCCATGGCATTCGACTTGCCAGCTGCCTTGATCAGACGCTGCGATCCACCAGCACCAGGTATCACCCCGAGCTTGATTTCTGGCTGACCAAAGGTGGCCTTTTCGCCGGCATAGATTATATCTGCCATCATGGCCAATTCGCAACCACCACCAAGCGCAAATCCATTTACCGCAGCCAAGATCGGCTTACGGAACTTTGTCAATTGTGACCATTCGACTAAGAAGTCTTGCTTCGTCACTTCTGCAAACGTTTTCGGTTGCATTTCCTTGATGTCTGCCCCAGCTGCAAAAGATTTCTCACTTCCCGTGAGCACTACTGCTCCAATTGAGTCATCCTGTTGTATATCGGATAGAGCTGAATTAAGCTCGTCGAATAAGGGACTGCATAACGCATTCAATTGCTTTGGTCGATTGAGAGTGATAAGCGAAACCCCGGGTATTGGTTGAGTCCTGAGGATGTGCTGATATGGGGTGCTGGAATGAAGCCGAGCATATTTGCGAGTGACAAATTTACAATTTCTCCTGAACATCGTTGTCTCAGCGATGAAAATGAAGTGTTCATTCCTTATATAGATAAATCGTCCTCCAGGGCTATCAGCAATGTGCAGGAAGTTAGCTTGGACATTGTGCGGTTGGCGCTGCGGAGTACCGATGCTGCTCGGAAATGCCGTGCGTGTAGTTGACCACTAGTGTGATTGCAATTGCAGTACTCGTCTCGGTCAATGCATTATTCTTGCTGTCCAGGTGCCCTAGCGATTGCAGAGTAGGCCAAGGACACGCGGGCAACATGGCTCGTTAGTTCTTCATCAGATTATTATGGACATATTGCTTTTGTAGATGGAGTCCCGGTCAAAGGTAGCACGAGCATGACTCCTACTGTAGTCTTAACTCCGATAGAAGGGCGAGAAAATTATAGATAGAGCACGAGATATACACGTCATATCTCGACTCAGAATCACAAAGTGAGCATATTCTTTGATTTTTGCGATTTCAATGTTATACCTTGGGGATTTTGATAACCAGCTTCTTTACTCGCTGAAGGCACGGCTATTCTTTGTGTCGAGCATATTGTGAATGCTACAGCACTATCGCCAGAATATCACTTGTATAGCACAATTCGAGTTAATCGAAGTATTTGAACATGAAATCATAATTGCTATGTACTGTTCTGTTGTGCCATATTTCAGAACTGGAAACTTGCCAATGAAAGCGAAAACGCTTCAATGATATTTAAGCACTCATTGTGACGGGTCGTCGCGCCTTCTTACTATTGTAATCCTTGATGGCGTGCTGTAAGGACTCTTCAGCCAGCATAGAGCAGTGTAACTTGACAGGAGGCAAGCACAAATCCTTGGCGATTACAGTATTTTTGATCTTGCTCGCTTCTTCCATGGTAAGACCCTTGATTCGCTCTGTAAGGTACGACGATGATGCTATTGCGCTACCGCATCCGAAAGTCTTGAACTTGACATCAGTGATCTTGCCAGAATCATCCACACGAATGGCTAATTTCATGACATCTCCACAAGCAGGGGCTCCGACTAATCCTATACCGACGTCGCTGTCTCCTTTTGGTAGTGTGCCGACATTCCTTGGATTATTGTAGTGGTCGAGGACCTAACATTGTCAGATTACAACATTCGGTCAGCAATGAATTTCGCCTACTTTTTCATGATATGATCTGCGGCCAACGACGAGAGATCGCAAGCTTTGGCAAGTAGCTGGTCGTCGCAATGCAGTCCTCAACAATGACATGATAAATTTATCAGTGAAGAATGATATGTGAAAGACGTGTTATCTATAGATACATAATATAGGAGAGCATGACACAATCATGGTCAATGGATATCCTTCCGCATCGCATCGTATGGAGAGAAAGTGGCGATCGGCGGGAGAACGCCCGTGGGCTTGATGAATTCAGGTTAAGAATCACGTGTTTCTCCGGACGAGTCCTTAAAATTGATCAATGAGATATCCTGCCCATGAATCAGCGATATTATACTACCTGCTTGAAGCCTCCATGCATTCTTTCGATAAGGCTATAGTCTCTTTACTGGCAAACTAGGTTCTGGTCTAATTCTAGAACTTATATGGCATTTAGTGGTCGCGGAAGTTGTTTCGTCCCTCGCCTGTGTTTGTGCGAGCATTCGATCGAACCATGATTTGACAAATCGTGGCTACTAAAGCTGCCTCGACCTGAGCTTACGAAAACGTTAGAGCACTAGTGTCGAGCTATCCGGCTAAATTTCTGAAAGCGGTGATCAAACGTTTCCAAGTGGTCCAGAGCACGCTCCAATGGTTCGGTCTCAGCGCTTTCTTGTGTAGCTTGCAGCTGGGAAACCTGTTGCACGTTTAAATCTGGGAAATACGGCTTGTCAACCGCACACTTTGTACCTACAGGAGGCAGTCTGCCATGAATGAAATAGTCTCTTAGGTACTGCGCCTTGCATTTGCTTGCCTTGGCAATCGTGCAATGACCTGGTCCTAATTGCTCGAGTAGGACACTTCCCTGGTAGATATTGGACACTGCGACAGCCGCTCGCATTGGTGTAACGGGATCAAACGTGTTACTCAGAATCAGGAGAGGATTTTTCGTAGTAACCGAATTCTTCTGAACGAAGGTTTGAGTCTTTGGATAAAGCCATGTCTCGCCGAGGAATGGCAGGGATTCGTCTGCTCCCTCCGCGAGATATGCTGGCTGCTTCCATTTTTCTAGAATCTCTCGGCGTGTGAGCTTCTTCCTGGTAAGCTGGTCACCCGGGACCGAGTCTCCTATGACATAGAACAGGAAGGAATAGTCCGCCAATGCTTCTTCGTTGGTTGCGATTCCAGTACTGGTAGGTCTGTTCCTTGGTAAAACATCTCCATAGAAGTGGAGGTACGGAGTCAAAAAATCTCCTCGGATGAATGCTGCCAAGGATCTGGCAAGGAAAGGCCACCGGCTTGGTGAATACAAGCGAGCCAAGATCCCATCAAAAATGATGTCTGAAGGCCGCAATACACCAGAAATACTTGCGTTCACGTATACGCCGACCGGATCCTCCCTCAATGCTTCGATCGACCGAGTGATGTTGGCTTGGAGATCATCCACGTTGTCGAAACCCCTGGCCAATTCACATGTCGCGCTCTCGTGCATACACTTGTCAAGGACATCGCGCCAAGCTGCGTCAGTATCGTCGTACTGGGCTGCTGTACTAGCACCGTAGTAACGAGTTGGGTCAACAATACCATCGATCGCGATTCTATGCACTCGATCCGGGAACATCTGAGCATATGTGGTACCTAAAACAGAGCCGTAACTCGTCCCGAAGTAATCCAGATCATCTTGTCCAATGGCATCAAGGATATCATTCATATCTGCGGCACTTTGCTGTGTGGTGATATACGCTCCGTGCTCGCCAGTAACATCTTTACAAGCTCTCGCCAGGTTCTGATTATTGGCATAAAAATCACCTGACTGGTGGTAGATGTCATAAGAATAGTCCTCAACCCGCTCAAGTGGACCGCCCGGTGTCTTGCCAGGTGATATGACACTTGTATTGAGTGGCAAACAGCCAGCTATCGGACGCGAGTTGGCGACACCTCTATGCAGTAATGAGAGCTTGTTTATAAGGAGAGTTGTGTTCATCTTACCGTGGATCGAAGCCGAGAAGACTGTACGATTCTCCAAGCATGATATTAAGGTCCTTACCATAACCAATTAGGAAATCGATACCACTTGCTCCAGGCCCTCCTGGATTGAGCAAAGCTGTTCGGGTTGCATTTTTGCCCAACATCCTTGTCATTGGAATGGAGAATCTCTTCTTGGCATCATTCGTTGGATTGAAGTGATCCATCGGCACGAAAATCTCTGCACATTCCAGCTTGTGTTCTGCGATTTGACCACACGAATGCCACTGAACTTTCGACTTGCCATAAGTCTTGAAATTGCCATCGGCATTAACAAGCTGTACAGCGAGAAAAAGAGTCCAAATCGCTTTTAGCTTTTCTGAGCGTGCGGACTTCATTCTCAACTGTCCTATGAGAACTTAATCTATTGACATGTCCGGACATGGCCTTCTTATACCTTTTCTGTATGGTCAATTTGGTTAGTGCGGCGAGCCATGCTTAGTCGCAGATTGACTCTTGAAAAAGGAGAAATTCTCCGATTCAAGCGTGTATATTTGCGTGATTGTGAGGCAATTTAATGAAAGAATATCGTGAAGATCAGTGATACGTGGCGAAAGATCAATCCTGAACTCGAAATCCAGAGACACAGGTTTTTCCATAGTATACAAGACATTACCCTGCGGAGTGGTCTATTTTCGGCACTTGACACAAGCATGTATGATCTTTGAGGATGTTCTGAATTGTGAAGATCTGCATAAATCCCGGTGGCAACGCTATGTACGCTTCTGTTACGCGGAAGTATCTAGAGTAAACAAAAAATGTACATAAAACATCCACCACACACTAATGTGCCATTGAACATAGCCTGTGAGAATTGTATTCGTGCTTGCGTGAGACTTTCCAGTTTGCAGAGTATTGGTGTTTCCGCATGATATGACATGACTCCGGAAGAACGAGAGAAACGTCTACTGGCTCTAGAAAAACGTGACGAGCACAACAAAGCCGCAAAAGCACATGATGGACAGCATGTAGATCCAATCCCTGGCACTAGTGAACGCACGAAACGTAAATTGGCAGATGCGGAAGAACAATCACGAGGACGCAAGAGTCGCAGAGTCAATAAAGACATCACTACGTCCGTAATTCATGGTCGGAGCAGCAGCGCCGATGCACAAGCACAGTTTGACACGAAAGTAAAAGACACCGCTCTTCATCAAGAAATCATCAATCTAGATAGTGATGAGGAACGTACTGACCATAGTTCGATAAATTTAGGTGCTTCCGCAGCCTCACTCTCATCACACATCACTCAGCCCGGGAAACTCACCGCATGGGTTCGGCCTGCTACGGGATTTCGATATCCATTCGGTAAAGTACTGTTGACCACGGCCGCAGGCTACACTGAAGAAGATCACCACACCACGCTCGAGAAGTTATTGGAAAAGGACGGATTGAGACGTGCGGTACTGTCAGGATTCCAGATTGACTTGGAATGGATCCTGGCCAAGCTCAACGTTGGACGGACGGCGATCCATATCGTCTGTGAAGCCAAGAATGAAGAGACAAAGCAACAATGGAGGAGAATCTGTGAAAACTTGCCTAAATTGAACGTCATCTTTCCACCCATGAATCATGCCAATTGCATGCACTCAAAGTACACAAGACACACCAAAGAACGACAAGATTTTTTGCTGATTGAGATGCAGGCTACAATTACTGTTCTTTGACGACTACTTGCGACTAGTCGTGCCCTCGGCAAATTTAATGTCTTTTGACTGGGGCGAGTCAGGTACCATGGAGAACGTCATGTACGTCCAAGACTTTCCTCTAATCAAGGTGGCACAGAGCACAGACGATACAGAGGATGAAGATGAAGAAGGAGACGGACCCGCTTCACCATCTACTTTTTTACAAGACTTGTCGTATTTTTTTAAGAGATCAGAGTATCCTTCAAGAATAATCGAGGATCTCAAAAAGTACTCCTTCATCAACACCAATCATGTCCGTTTCGTCGCCTCCATCGGCGGCGAAAATTATGCTCCGTCCGATATCCACAAGTCTGGCCTCTTGCGTCTCTCCAATGCAGTGCAATCACTTCAACTCGATACCGCATACGACTCGATCGAGTACATCACCGCCTCGATCGGGGCACTAAACAAGTCCTTTGTCACGGCATTTGTGAGGGCATGTAGAGGCACACCATCACCTTTCGCCAATAAATGTGACGAGGAGGAGGAATATCAAAAGACTCTTCACGAATTGAGGATATACTTTCCGAGCAAGGCCACTGTACTGAGTAGTCGGGCAGGTCACGCCGGCACAATCTGCTTTCAGCCGCAATACTACGCCAAGCACGACTTTCCCAAGGAATCTCTCATGGATCACGTCGCCGTTCGAAAGGGACTCTTGTCACACTGCAAGATGATTATTTGTCGAGGCAGGAACAAGGACAGACAGGAAAGTGGATGGGCATATGTCGGGTCTGCCAATTTCTCGGCCTCTGCTTGGGGTGACAGAATCGTTAAGGATAGGACCACGAAGAAGAATAGGATGAATTGTAGAAATTGGGAATGTGGAGTCGTAGTGCCGCTATCCATGATTGAACGAGCACGACCTGCAAAGTCTGGAAAGATCAAAAATACTGATCCGTGGTACTTTATGGAGCAGTAGTCTCTCATACCACAGTTCATTGCCGTATACAAAGATGTCTAAGGACAAATGATTGTTACGAAGGCCATGGCTAAACTATATTCCGAGACTGATATTGTGTACGCTGCATTCGTGGGCTTCGTTGATTGATGAAACTTCATTCTGCATATGTGCATGTGATATGGTATACAGCGTTTGTACTTCTAGCTTATTCATACGAAGAGTCGCGTGTTTGGCTGGCATTGAACAAGGCCGCAGGGTTGAGTCCGCTTGTGCTGGAACTCACAGCTCGTTGTGCATTCATGGACGGAGTTTGAGTTTTCCTTATAGCGGCCATCATACCACTACAATGTTAGATACGTGAATGCGAGTGCCAAGGTATCCTCACTCGACCTCTTCCTCATACTGCTGCTGAGAGGGCTTCTCGAACGATCGTGGGTCGAAAGAGTCCGGTGGCGGCGGATATATCAGATCAGGCAATGGGACAGAACCCATACCACGAGTATAACTGTCCGGAGATCGCGGTGCAGATGGTTCTCCCACACTGACGACAGACCTATTTGAAGAATGAACCTTGATAGCTTGGGGCACGGAAGACTGTCTGCTAGATGCTGGGGATGAGGATGCTGGAGCAGCTGGTGGTGGTGGCGGTGGTGCCGTCCGTCGTTGTTCATCATCAAGTATGGACAGACGAATCGCTTCAGCCAGCTGAGCTTCTTCCATAGCCTCAAATTCGCGACGACGTGTCCTACCACTTTGACGATCTCGGGCCTCGGCAGCTCGACGCTCTTGTCTATGCAAGTGGGCAGTGATGAGAGCAGCGTTGGCAGCACGTCGTGCAGCTCGATCTTTCGCTCGTTGGAGTTTACCAGTCCAATCAGGTCTGATCATATCAGTAAGCACTACACGTGAATCGATGGCTGGCACATCTCGCTCAGAAGCTGGGAGAGGTTGGAATGGAGTTCGTGGCAGTCTGAAATTTGGGGCCGAGTATATGACTCCAAAGTCAGACTGATTACAGTAAGGACAGACAGGAGATTCCATGATAAGTGTTTCGGGATTCTCGGGAGGGGGATTAGGATCGTCAGCGTGCACAACCGGTGCATGAGGATTCGGTCGTCGGATTTGTACGAAACATTCTGTACAGATTGGCTGACGGCAGCATCGTGTCGTCGCAATATTTGAGGGATAAAATAGAAAGCAGATAGGACACTCCACAGCATTTTTGTAAAGCATAACTCCGAAAGGAACTCTGGGCCTATTGAGATTGTGTATATTCGAGGTAGAGTCGACCGTCACGGCCCGAGGCCTCTGCGCCTTCACAGGGGAATCGCCTGCGGAATTATTGTCGATGAAAGAAGCTGGTCGTGTGGGCGTGTCTCGACCCGATTGAGGTTGTGATGATGGCTGAGATGAGCCGGCGGGGTCGTTGATTGAGCTGAGCAAAGCTTGATTGTATTGATTTGGATTAAGAGTTTTTCGCAGTGTACTTAGTAAAACTTCGTTTGACCAGTCAGGATCGTAGTCCTCGAGACCTTTATAGTATGGTGCCAATCGTCTTGCCAATTGGAGCGCTCTTACGACACTTTTCTTCCAATCTTGGGAAGTAGTGTAAACACCATTTTCCAAAATTAGTGACCCCCCATCGATATTTTTGATCTGCTCCTCCTGCGACGTCCTTGCAGTGCTAGACTGTGACCCTCCCATAAGTGTACAAGCCTTGCGAACACGGTATTGCCGTGATTACCGACTTGAATTGACAGGATTTTCGACAACTCGCTGGCTTGCACAGTAGAATAAGTCGGAGCAATAGGACACCTACTTCTGATGCTGCAATTTATGGAATTCCACTGTGCTGAGGGACTAGAGCAGACAAGATCGATGGTGAAGAGGTCACGCGAGACGACCTCAGAGTACTCGGCTGCTCACTCGCGGTAGTCACACCTGATTGCCAATGCTGACAGGAGCAGAATCGCTCTCGATACGTCGCAAGAATGGCAAGAAGACCGTCTGAGAGTGACACGGATAATCCAGGTAGCTTGAGTAGATAGTGGATGGCTTAGTGGATGATGCTAAGAGTAGAGTCTACCGTTACGGTACGGGTAGTGAGAGCACAGCATGTTATCCCACCAAAGGGTTCTCTGCTTTCACGTGATTGATGAACTGCCGCACTCAGCTGATTCTGATTGATTCTGATCAGTACCATATGATCACTGATCTACAATTGCCTACGGTACAGCACAACTCTCACACAGAGCTACAAGCACTGTACCTACCTAATAGTATACTCAGGTGAGTGCGTGCATGACCTTGTCCTCAAGTGCGCCTTGATGACTCGATTATACACGGTCAAGACCAAGAGGTGCAGGTCTACCTGCAGTGCTGGGATCACTTGTTTCTGACACCATCCGCAGAGCATGTTTCGCATCAGCGATCTTTTCGCGGTTCGAACTGAACAGTACCAGATTATACACTCTCACAAGTAATGTTTCGTTGGTATTTGATACATGTGATGACTCAAGTCGCGATTGCTTCTCGTTGGATGCGTTTGTTGTCTTGGTAGCGATAATAAAAGGCAAGAGACGTGCCATTAGTGAGTCGTACTCAAAACGCTTTACCACTGCACAATTTTCGGTCGAAACCTTGAAATGCAATATACATCATTCGTGCTCGGTTCTCTTATGTCCGTGGCTATGGCACAGCAAGCTACACCTGCTGCTTCGGGTGCAGCCTCTATGCTTCCTAAACTTGACTCCAAGGCTGCTGCCGCGGCAAACACTCAGATGCAGAACGCGGGCATCACCGATATCTGTGCACAGTCATTAGCTCAAGTTGCAAGTGAGTGACGTGAATGAGGGTCCAGAGGCATATTCTGACACATCTAGCTTCATGGAAGACTGCATCCGACTCCGTCAATGGCCTGGTCTCCGCCTCTGCGAGCTCCGCGGTCTTGCCAGCTGCACAGGCCGCCCAAAAGGCAATGCAGACAGAGGCACAGATACTCAACTCTAGAGCTGGGACCAAAATCGACCAAGCTGGCATCACAGCATATGAGAACGCTGGCGTGGCTATCGGACAGGCTATGGGGGCAGTCTCTCAAATCAGACAGATCCAAGGTCAAAGTGCAGCAGTCACCGGAGCTGCAGACAAGGCAACCCTTGACTTGCAGAACCTGCGAACCGCACAATTTGCGACCTTTGGTGCCTGTGGGGCATCCGTCGGAGCGACCATCGATGCGACTGACGCTACAAAGGCACCTGGCATTCCAGGGAGTCAGACGAAAGTGATTTGTCAGGTACCAAATGTCGCAGCAGCCCGATGATCCTACCTGCAGAGCTGTGCTCAAGCGGCGTCAAGACACATACACCATGGGACATTCGAGTAAATTAGTAATTACAATTGAGACTATAAGCACCTGATACACACCCACGTTGCATATGCACCTCATATCTGTTTGTTGTCGAGTGCGTGGATATGTTGGAAGTGTGTGAGTGTGCTAACCATGCCAGCTGAATGGTGCGAATGAAAAGACTCGTCCAGATGGTGATGGTTGGGATTGTGCAGATTGATTGGTGCGCCGCTACGGAGAGATTACAGAATGCGGACACAAACATCACCACACCTCTTCCTCAGTCCTATTCACATCGTTCATTTCTTTCCCAGGGAAACTAGTTATTCATTCGCCTTGACAAACTTCGTTCACTGGATTTCTCGTATAAGAATCTGTTCATAAGCATATTGCATCACAACAACATTGTATTCAACGAACGTCATCTGTAGAAGAGCGCAGATTATGACTGATACTGCATCAATGGTCACAATGTCTGAGGACGAGTTACTAGCATATTCGCATGTTCAAGCTCTCGCCAAGATCCAGGATGAGATTCAAGCTCTTCGCATCGCCATTCCGGCTCTCCTTTCACCACTCATGCGCGCTCCGACAACGTCAAACATCACACCCACCTCAAACCCTCCTTCTTCATCCGAAAACGGTGGTGCTCGAAAGACTTCTGAATCAGCCTCGACAAAGTCCCTCATAGTTGCCGAACCACAGCATGAATTTCGTGAACAAGCAAACAAAGTCCAAAAAGACGTCAAGACGCTCGTCAAGAACCTGGAAGACATGTGTCGGACACTCGAGGCTGCCGAAAGAGTCAAGAGCGAGGACTACAATGAACGAGGAGAACTCATTGCTCAAGAACCTCTCCAGAGAACTGACGTCCTCAGAGATTTGCCCGCGGACGTTGCCATCTCGAGAGCGGTCCTTGACCCCTCCAACACCGCGGCCACCACTACCACCACGACCACTTCCAATACCAACAACCCCAACGACGTCGCTCAGACGGGTATAACCAGGACATCATCTGGACTCACTACTGGCGTCGCCCGACCAGAAAACGGACACTTGGACAGTCTCGAGCCGCCCTTGGCCAATACCGAATATCTCTTCACTGAAGACGGATTGAACTCTGCCGACAATGTTCTCGGAGACCCAAACATCAACTTGGATGTCTTTGACGCCAGTCTCTACAATGACTTTGGACTCGACGCTTACGCCGATGATTGGGGTGCTTTTGGCGCAGAAGACATGATGGCCAACTCAAATTAGATGTAAGCTACTTTTGCTTTCTTCTGCATATCTCATGTCCCGGTCATCATCATTATTAAAGTTGAAATACTTTCTATATTATTGATATATATTCAACCCCTCTCCGACCCGCTCCTTTTCAATACACTTGACGATGATTATTCAAAGTTTGGCATCATTGGTCTGAAACTGCCGGGTGAATTTGCCGTTACAATCGAGTTTTGTGGATCCTGCAATCTTGTAGAGTCCCGGGAAACCTTGTCTGTCGTTTTAGAAGCAGTTGTATCGTGCAATTTTGTGCTTTTTGTCTTGTGATTTGCTTCAGCTGTAATGGATTGTCTCTCTTTAGCTTGTCGATACTTGAGTACAATCATGGAGCCATGTCTCCTCACGATCGGGGAGACCGTCGGTAGAGTCGCCTCACTCGAGGTCTTGAGACGCTTCGGTGCCGGCGACTCATCGGCAATTTCGTGAGGACTACCGTATCGTCGTCGATCTTTTGCCCTTAGACGGTCGGAACGTTTTTGAGAAGTCGACTCGACAGGCTTTTGAGGTACGGGTGTCTCACCTTCTGGCTCCACGCTTCTCAGTTCGGGGAAATCTGCGGATGTAGAGGTGCGCCAGAAGCGCGACTTTCTTTTGAGCTGCAGAGATGCCAACGCAGAATCGGCCTCTTCTGGAGTGTTGAGAGGGATATAATCAGCCGGTGTGATACGAGCAGTGACCTTATTCTTCAGTATGAAGGGATAATTGCAGTACTGCTCAGGCAATTCATTGCCGATATAGAACAGCTTACATGCCTCGCATATCGGCTCTCCATTACAATATTTCTTCTTTTCGATACATGTGGTGCAACGATTACTTTGCTTTAGATCTGTGCGTTTATCTATTTCAGAGACGTCCTCCTGTTGTGCTGGAGCCTTTGCGCTGCCTTTTACAGAAACACGGTCGTCTTCCAGCACCATATCAGTAGCCGGATTCTGTGTAGCTTCGCGAGCGGCCGGAATTGCCCTTGGATTTTTCACGAAACCATTGGTCTGCGTGGGCTGCTCGTACTCGGGTTCAGGCTGTAGCACTGCGCTTTCTCTCGAAGCTTCTTTCGCAGCACTAGACACCGATTCCGGATTGATAAGGATTGCCAGAGACAACCTAGGATCTCTCGGACTCTGGCTCTGATTCGCTGGGCTGTATTCGACTGCGCTTGGTCGGCCAGGTAGCACAGTATGGCCTTGCTTTGGCACAACCTGTAATGCTGTGATAGCATTCGTATTAGGAGAATTGCTTGGACCGGTAGGTCCGACAGCAGGACGTGCATCACCCAAGGCTTGCAAACCGGAGGATCTGACACTCAGACTACCTGACGGACCTCGGGCAGGATTGGCTCGGAGCGACTCGATTTCTTGGTATAACTTGTCGATCAGCCGTGATTGCTCATTTGTTATTCGGCGAAGAGATTGCACTTGCTCCTTGTAAATATTGGTCATTGCACTGGATTCGTGCACTTCTGATGGCATTATCATAACACTTTCGTGCGGAGGAGAAACGACATTGTGGCGCTGTGGTTCAGTCCTAATGGTATTGTTCTTTGCAGCTCTTGGTACAGGTGCGGACCGTAGTATCGACGTCTGACTTCTGTCTGATGCTGAAAAAGCATCTAGATTGGTTGCACCTAAGATAGCTTCGCCCTTGCCATTGGTCGAAGTACGTGCAGGCTGTGGATGCAACAAGCCATCGCCAACAAAAGAACTATTATCTCTAAATTTTCCCGATGCAGACTTGCGGCGTTTCTCCTTGGGAGAATTAGGAGTTGTGGCTCGTGGAGTGCTACCTACCATAGAATCGTACTCGGATTGTAGGGAATCCTTCCGACTGCCAAGTCGAGTCGTACGCAAAGACAGGTTATCGACATTCTTGGTATGTGTAGCCATGGTTTCCACGGCAAGATTTAGCTCTTTCGTCAAAGATGTGAGGTTGCGTCTATGTGTCCGCAGCTGGAGTGCAGCTCGACTGATTTCGAGGCTAAGATCAGTTTGTGAGGACTCAGGGCTTGCAGCGTGCTTTATAGATCGGAGTTTCTTCACTTCTGCAGCTTGATGTTCACTCGCAGCACGCTCCACTGTTATTTGTCCTCTAAGTTGAGCCACTGCCTCGCTTGTGCGGTCTACTCGTTGTTGCATGAGTTGTAGGGCCCGGTTTGACTCATCGAAATGGTCGATGGTTTGTCTAAGTCGTTCATGCAACTTTAGTCCTTTAGGGCGCACATCTGTAGTTGGTGATGATGATGATGATGGATTGTTCTTTCCATGGTTGGTCTTTGATGGTTTAGAAACCATATGCTTGGCAATGCTTGAAGCTAGCTGTGCAGGTCTAGAATTTACAGAGGGTACATCTGCATCATTTGATATTTGAGGTGTGTGGACATGTGTGAACGAATTTGTATTGATAGTTGGCCTTGTCGTCATCTCTTGTGCCATTGCTACAGCATCAGACTGCTCTCCAGGCTGTGGTCGAGCCCATGGCATGCCGCGATGTACTTGATACTAGAGTTGAACCTTTGGATGCGCTCCTTTGCAAGGCTTCCGAATGATATTCCTACGAGAACGAAATTCTGTGCCTTTTTAGACGGTCTTGCAGCGTATCACACCTATCCGCAAACAAATCAGCTGAAGTGCTGATCCATCAAGCAAATTTAGGCACTAGACTCTGTAGCATGATTCATTCGGGGAGACTCTCTGTGGTGAGATGGTGCATATCTGGGAGGGCTATGGGTCTAAGTTGTTTCAATTGGTCTCAATCAAGATTTCTCGCAAAAACGTGGGGCCAAAAAAGCTGTGTAGCAGCAGATATCGGCCCACTTCTTGCTTCAATCGAGCACGGAACTGAACTCGCACAAATCAGTGGTAATGAATGACACAAGTCAAGGTATCATTGTACGGAATCTCAACCTGGGTGAAGTGTGAAACACGTCCAAAATCAAAGACCAAAGCATTCAATATGTGCAACTGCCTTGAAAACTCGCCACAATGAGGCAGATTGTCCAAACGATGCACATCGATTGAGCAATGGTTCTGAAACTTGACAGCAATGAGTCAGGCATAACAGCACGTAAGCAGGGTAAGAAACATTAAGCGTCGTGAGAATTGTTCCATTGGGTAGAACTAATACAGGTGATTGATGTAGCCCATGCAAATGCAGTCCTCCGGAATAAGGTAGGCGAATAGATCACTTTAGCTTCTTCTTTGGTCGCAACTGTGAGGTGTGTCCGCACTTCTTCTACTCTGTGTCAGAAAGTCCATTTGGAATATGCTTCAAGCCTTCGGGATTGTCCGATAAATTGCTTCAAGCATATCATGAGACCATACCTTTCTACAGTTGGTAGCTCTTGGGGGCAATCGAGCGTAACACTTTCGGCAAATCATCTTCTCGCAGTTGTACTTTGAAGCGAGCGCTTTGAGAGATGGTTCAATGATACCTCCTCGCAGACGGAGAACTAAATGTAATGTCGACTCCTTCTGGATGTTGTAATCGGCTAGAGTTCGGCCGTCTTCCAATTGCTTTCCAGCGAAGATTAATCGCTGCTGGTCGGGGGGAATTCCTTCTTTGTCCTGAATCTTGGACTTGACATTGTCGATGGTGTCGCTCGACTCGACCTCAAGGGTGATGGTCTTTCCCGTAAGGGTTTTCACAAAGACTTGCATCTTGAGTGTCTTTGTGAAGTCTTTGAACAGCTAAAGTATGAAGAAGAGCACAAATGTAAGTCTTGAATGGCCTCTTCCTGCTTGTCGACTGTGATTTCCCTGCACGGGATCCCAGAGTGTACCGTCAAATTTTGCTGATCGAGCTCCGCTCACAGTAAGGTGGATGAGCCTAAACAGGGAACGCAGTCCAGCACGTGAAATCCGTCACTCGTTCCTCATACGGTATATCTACAGGTACAGTACGGTACCGGTAGGTACCAAAATGCATGCTCAGCTCGAAGTCGGGACGTGGTTACACTTTCTAAATCACGTTGCATGATGACTCAAAAAACCGAACCAGTGCTCTCGATGACATTACTGCCACTGGAATACCTCATAACTCTCACATACTATCCGACTCATGGTCTATAAATCGCATCAGACATAGCCACCACCTGGGTCATGGCTGGGTCATGTACCCGGACTATGCTTGCACCTTGAGCAATTGAGGCAGCCACGCATACAGCAGTGCCGAGTGTCCGATCTTTCGCTTGCTTGACTTTTGTTATGCTCCCAATAAATCCCTTCCTTGATACTCCAACCAACCACGGTATCTTTCCACCCAATGGTGTTCTAAGCAATTGTAAATTCTGTTCAGTATTTTTCGAGAATGACACGCCCGGATCAAGAATGATATTCCAGGTTCTAACTCCAGCAGCGATGGCTCTTCTAAACGTCTCACCTAACTCACTCATCATACCTGCCACGACTCCGCCTTGTTTGTCATAGTCTAGATTCTCTGGATTCTGCATCGTCTGCGGAGTTCCACGCATATGCATGAGGATAATAGGACAGTCAAACGCCGCCGCTGTGTCCAGCATGGCAGGGTCAAGAGTACCGCCTGATACATCGTTGATGATGTCGGCTCCAGCTTCCAGCGCGGCCTTGGCGACAGCTGCATAGAAAGTATCGATCGAGATTTTGCCCTTCCAGCCAAGTACTCTCAGTTTCCGAATTATCGGTATGACTCTCTTCAATTCTTCCTCCACTGACAAGAGAGTCGATGTTGGCCTGGTTGATTGCCCGCCGACGTCGATAATGTCCACGCCATCCAATTTCTCCATAAATTGCGGTAAAGTATCCAGGCTGTGACTTGCTCCATCAGAGAAAGAATCAGGAGTGGCATTATATATTAGCATTAGGTTGGTTTTCTTAGGTATCAGGTATGGCTGATGCAGAACAAGACTGTTTGAGACAATTTTCTCCATCGGGACAGGAATATTGTGCTCGTCCAGGTCCATGATGCTACGACAATCAATCTTCGAACTGTATTTGTATTTGCACTTACTCAGCAAGTGGCACGTAAACGAATTCTCGCTCTTGTATGCCAATGTGTGGAATTTTCAAGTCCTCCGTGTTGATTTCGATATTGTCATAGAGGAGGATGTCGAGGTCGATGCATCTGGGTCCCTTGTCAATAAGTTTGACACGTCCCATCTCGGTCTCCACCTGTTGACAAGCACGCATGAGGTCGTGCGGGCCCAGTGTGGTCAAGACACTACATGCACCGTTCAGGAATTGAGGCTGATCCGTGATGTACATGGGATTAGATTCATATAGCTGCGATGTGTTGAACACTCGTATGCCACGAGAGTCGAGTTCATGCAGAGCTCGTTCGATATACTGCTTTCTGTCGCCCAAATTTGAGCCGAGGGCAATGTGGGCGATATGTAGATTCTTGCTCGCCCCGTACCCACTTTGTGTCTGCTCTGCTCTACTCGTAGTAGATAGAGCTTTGCAACTGGGTGCTAAGACTAAGTTTGATGCGAACTTGTCTTTTGGGACAGGATTGCGTTGTCCTCCAGCTAGAGGCCTGGCCACCTGCGAGACGTAGCTCGCAAGTGATGAATACTTGTGTACATATCTGAAGATCCGTCCAGGACAGCTAAACTTTCGGCTTCTACTGGAAGCACGGAATGAATGCTGCAGCATGAAGAGTCACGAGCTTTGCAAACGTCCAGGTGAAGACTTGACCCCTCCGAGGGAGTGTCGTTCTTGTAGATTGAATCGCTGCAGCAGCCCCGACCCGAGCAGAGGGTTGTAGTCAGAATAACAGCTGAGGTCACTACAAGATACTAAAGACCCAGTCGACCGAGCAGTGACAGTATCAATATGTGTGAAGTGAATCAAAAGATGAGGCAGCTAAGGTCAGACGAGCAGATGAATCATATTTAAACCCAAGATATAATCGAACACATGTATACTATAGGTTTCTTCGCCCTTCATGTATGGCATACATAGATCCTGGGAACCCCTCAGCAAGATACCACTGAGAAGTGCAACACTGTATGATGCAGCAGGTTCAATGCAGTGGGAATCCTGATGTTCAGATGACAGCCACAAAAGCGGGCAAGGATGAAAATTGGCGTCAGAGAGAGAGATAAATGATTGGATCGGCTAAAGATGCTCGTGACTGATTTCATCATTTCTACCTGAAACCGTTAATGCTACGGGTAGGTACTTGCTCCAACTGCGTGGGTTGTCGCACGTTCTGTCGGCTGGCTCCCAAGAATCAGTCAGTCAGACAGACCAGTAAAGTGAGCATGGCTGGTTCAACCTTAAATCTCCCTCCTTTCCACCTCTTCCTGCCCTTCTTCCCTTCCCACTTCTTTCGCCCTTCCTTCGCCCTCCATACACTCCTCTCTTCCTCTTCAAATCTCACAGCGCAATCTTGCGTCTCTCAGTTTTGTGTGAGCTCAACAGTGTCTGTCCACCTCTTGGTCTTGTGCTTTTTGACTGTCTGATACTGCCCTTTCGAGCATGGCAAAATATGAAGTGCAGCTCAAATTCATCAGTGCCTCGCATGTACCCGTTGGCGACTTCTTTAATGGCAGCTCGGACCCTTACATCCAAGCCTACATCAATCACAAGACAGACAATGAACTGACGTTTCGAACATCAACGTGCAGGAGTACCCGTGATCCAAAGTGGCAGCCGGAGGACGTCTGGCACCTTGGTGGGGTCAAGGAAGGAACGCATGTCAAGATTCGAATGTTGGATGAAGATCCACGGAAGTTGAGCAACGATCGTATAGGTGTTTCTGACCTCGTTCTCGAGAATCTCGACCAATTGTGCAATCAGACGGATGGCAAAGAGATTGATCTCAAGGTCCAGAAACGGAAAGCCTCAATCAAGGTTTACTTCCTTACATATACGTATAGTTGGCTGGGTGCTCAAGATTTGCGTTCACAGGCTTCGAGAATCAAGGTCAAGATTACCGCCAAAAGAGATGAAAAGAACCACGAACGACCCTGTCTGATAGGGCCGATTCGTTATGATATACACTTTTCACCCATCCTCGGTCGTTTGACTCACAACAAGAGTGATGGCAAAAAGGTCGAGTGTTTTCTGGGTTATCAGCTCCACTTACGAGATGTGCCTGATTGCAGGTTCCCATTCACGAAGAAACGGTCCGAGATTGTTATGATGTACTCTTCTGGTATTCGTGGTAAACTCATTCGTCGAGCATTGCGATCACAGTATGCCACCATCTATGGCTTCGACTCGCGAACCATCGTGTCCAGTTCGGAACCCAAGGACGCTGCAGCTCGTTTTTTGGAGATGACTGACGCCGCAAGCAATACCGATACCAAGATGTTTACGTATGCAATCACACCAGATGGATGTTTCCATTTCACGAGGACCGGTGAACAATTTGCCATCAACCATCTCTCTAAGCATGCTATGCATTCGAACGCCGCGAAAGAGGTGGTCTATTCTGGAGAATTCTTCTTTGTGGAGAAGGGCAATGATAACAAGAACGAGCAGGCTGAACATACCAACTCTCCAGCTCACACCATCATCAAGGACGACGAGTTGGTACTCAAGATTAGAAATGGATCCGAGAACATCAAAAACCTGCAGGAGGATGCCGCAGAGCACACTCGTGCTCGTGATAAGGTCAAGATCAAGGCAAAGGCAATGTTCAACAAGGACGAGAGCAAGAAAGGGCAAGAACAGCAAAGTGAGGAGCACGTTAACGAACATCATCATAAAGTCAGTGATTTCACTCTGGTGATTGACAACAGCAGTGGCACGTTCATGCCAGACGCAAAAGATCTACCAAAATTGCAAAAATTCCTCGAATCAAACTTTTCGGGTCTCAAGATCAGGGCACTGGCTCAAGACGACCCAAAATTGAAGGAAGCGAAAAAGACTAGAAAATTGCAAGACGATGACGGTCCCGTATACGGACAAGGATCAATCTCCTCCAGCAGTAACTCGAGCATCAGTTTTACAGATCCAAGCAATCCAGCGCATCGACATCCAGAGTTTCATGCCACCAACTAATGACACACAAAGTGGCAGCATGCTGAACGAAAAGGTGCCGTCGAGTCCTTTCTTGTGTATAGTAGAGATAGACGTATTGATAGAAACTAATTTAATGTATTTGTGCTTGGAGCAGCCATGATGCCTTTCGATAACAATTAGAGCATCCGCCACAGCCGGGTCTCCACAATACCTCTCCACAAGTCTACCTAGACATTTTTAACCATGAGTAAAAATGCCATTCATGTGAGTATCGTATAAAAGTGCAGACTACTGTCGGAAAGGATGATGAAGAACACGGCACTGTTTGTGTGTGACATTCAGACGAAATTTGAAAAGGCGATTCACGCATGGCCTCACGTTCTGACGACGACTGAGAAGATGTTGAAGGCGAGTAAGATTTTAGGGATGCAGGTCTACTACACGACACAATCTCGTGCCAAGTTGGGCGACACGGTACCTTCGTTACTGGTGCCTGATGCGGCAATCAATATCGACAAGACGTTGTTTAGCATGTGCACGCCGGCATTGTTGGCAGTATTGCCGCCCTCGAGTCATGTCGCGATAGTAGGTATCGAAGCACACATTTGCGTGACGCAGACGACGTTGGATCTATTGATGCACGGACACACGGTATACGTTCTCGCGGACGGTGTTTCTTCGTGTCATGCGGCGGAAGTACCCATCGCCCTACGTCGTTTATCGGCCGCCGGAGCGACCGTCACCACCTCTGAATCTTTTGTACGTATCCTCCTTCCCCTACCATTGTCTGGAGAGGTTATTGATGAAGAGTAGATATATCAAGTCACCAGAGACGCTTCCGTGCCACACTTTAAAGCCATTGCGCAACTCATTAAAGAGAGTAAATCATCTACGAGAGCAGCTCTAGATGAAATGCCGGGCTGTAAATGATGCATGTCGACGTATATTATTATAAATTTAAATGTCGAGGATATTAGTATTGTCCATCGAGAAGTTCATCGAGCACGTCAAAGACTCGCTTGACGTGTTGAGGGGGTACAATCAGACCCACCGACTGCAACTCTTTTTCCTGCGTCTTGTACATCGAAATCATGGCCCCCCTGACTTTCCCATCAAACCGCAAAAGTTCCCTCTTTTCCGCCTCGTCAATCGCCGCATTACTCATTCCTTCCGTGCCGCCCACGCCGACCATCAATTCATTCAATCGTCTCCTCGTCTCGTACTTTTTCACCATCAATTCTCGAGCCTCCATCCACCCCCGTTCATGGTCGTGTTGGTTCTCTCTAATCACCCGCAACGACGATAGAAACGATGAATCTGTGCAAGTGCGCTCCACAATCGACGAAATCAAGTCGGTAATCGTCTGATTTTGTGTATTCCCTTCCATGTCGTCCACAAACAATCATTTACATTAGCGTCAATCCTTATTCAAATCCGTGTATTTCGCGAGAATGTTGTGGCACTCGAATCTGTAGACTTTTACCCGAATAATGTCGTGTCGGTATCAGTACAAAGACAGAGCAGATGTGGTTTCGAAAATCACAGAATTGTCTAAAATTGAAATTGGCTGAATTAAGGTTACAGCCACAATTTGGACAATTGCTCAAAAGTGATGAGACGTGCATTGAAATGACAACAATTGCAAGTTTGACATTGACAGCTCGAGCTGAATCTTTGAGAATATGCTTGAATGATATTCAAACGTTGATCACAAGTATTCATTCTCAGTCACGACGTGTTTCAGGGTGAAAGGGTCGATTTAATTACTACACTAATAACCACGGTTTAACGATGCAAACTGAATTGCTCGAGGACTTGAAAGTCATGCTGGAGCAACGACAAATCATGGGACTGAATGAACTGAATTCCATCACATTGAGATTGGGACGGTCATGGGTATCTGCGTCTCCAAGCAGAAGCGTGCCATCAGTCCAATTGTAAAGGGAACGAAACGCAAGTTTCAACGACAATCAGCCTTGACGACGACATCAGAACTCTCGCCGATATTGGAAGTCAGCTTCTCAGAGTCAGCGATTGAGAGTGAGGTCAATCTCCTAGAACCACCAAAAAGAGCTTTACACGTCGTGCTCTCGAACGAATCTTTTCCGACCAGAGATCCAGCCGCTGTCGCTGTAGAGGCTGTAGAGGCTGCCGCGTCGCTCTTGGAGTGTGCTGAACATGTCGAGAACAGTGATACAGACTCAGCAGACGACATTACGCCGAAAGCAAGTCAGTCTTTCTCATGCGACGCGAGGCAGACAGAATTGGACCCATTCAGTGACTTTGAAAGTGAAGGACCAACGTCTCCAAAGAACGAGAGCCCATTCAGTGCGAAAAGTTATGCAGTTCCATCGTTTCATTCGGTACAATCACGATATCCTGTGGTTGCAAATGCCGAGACAATTAATTTGAGATTCGATGAAATCGAATCACAAGTCGATATGCTTAAATATATGCATGATCGATTGCGTCAAGAATCTTCGCGGGAATTTACGCAGCAGAGGAATGATCTCGATGCACTGATGGAGGTTGTGCATGAACTGTGTGAACGCGACATCATCGAGATGGATCTACAAGGCAGCGAACAGTCTGCCAAATAGTATTTCAACACGTCGTGTTGACGAGCCCCCTCGAAACAGGAGGACAGTTTTGTTTATGGTCTACTTGGCGTGTTTGAAGTTTAAAGTTGAAAGTTGTTTTCGTATATCGCGCCCTTTGCTGCTTAGCACTAGTTCGGAAGTGATGCACTAAAATCTTGACTGCGAATAGTCTGGCAATGTAGCTAAAATCTCATCAATCTCCTCCCCTTGCCTGCGGAGATTGCTCCTGATTGAGTACTCCACAGAGCGAGCAGCTGCCCAAGCATTTTGTAATCGTCTAAAGTCTGATGTGCGGTCGCCTCGAGCCAATATGTACGATTTAGGCACGTCTCTGACAGTGCTATTTCGCTTTCGTGGTAAAGCATTGTCTCGCATCTGATTGCATTTCTGTAATTTCACAGATGTGCTTTGATGTAATGGCTGGTCGTGTTCAGAAGGTCTCTGAAACATTGTTTGTAAAGTGCAGGACGCTTCTTGCTTGAATGTTCGACGTGCTCTGTCTACAGAGCCATTCTCAATGCAACTAGCATTCGAAGTCGATTGGGACTCGATGAGTCTCATCGAACGAGGTAGTGGATAGGGTTTCTTTAAAACTTCTTCAGCTTTCTGCATGATGACTTTACCTCTCAACGAGCGCCATGTTACTAGTCCTAGTAGCCAAGCTGATTTGGCTAGAATATTGACGTGCAATCGAATCAGCATATGTAGACTTTCGCTACGAAGCCATAGCAGACGCCCACGAGCGTCAGAAGCTGCATCACAAGTCTTTTACGTTTGAAGTGTCCGTGAAACGCACGTTTTATGCGCGTGTGACAACCTTAAACGATGTAATGTTTCATATCTTGGTGAACATTTCAAAGTATGACATAGCAGCCTGCATCTTTCCAGATGTAGCTGGCATCTCGACTGGCAAACCAGTGCCAATAGATAAAATGAGAGACTGTTTGTCTTTTGTTGCGTTCCTCAAGCTGTTGTAGATCGGACCCATGATAGAATGGAGCATGGTGCTGTCGATATCCATAGCAGCTTGTAACACATCATCATATGACTCTTGAACGTCAATCAATATTCCTTTGGTAGATGGTCCTTGGCTGATGACACCAATGCTGACACGGCGACTGTTTGATGTACGTATACCAGCTTCTTCAATCTCGTGTACACTACCGATGATCTTTGTTGTCTGACGTAACGTCCAGGTTTTCAGCTTCAATAGCATATTTTCATATTCACTACCTAGCTCGAAGATGTTCGAGCCAGTAAGACAGTACAGTGACGACGAATTATTGAATTGCAAGGTGGCTAGCTTTTCCGATTGCTTCCGGTAGAGCTTGTACGTCACATCATACCTGCCGACCGCGGGACTTTGCAGAATATTCTGTATTCGTGTGGTGATTTGTGTAGCATTCTCGGTGGGAGCGTACGGGAAATTGAACAACTTTGTGACTTGAGCAGTCATGTTGATATATCTTGCTCTACTGTAATATCATTTCGCTATGAAAGCTTGAAAAATCGTTTGCTATTTCGAAGCAGCCGTGTCTGAATAATCAAGTGACATACCGTGGTACCTACTAGTTCAATTATCTGGCATGGACCAGCCGCTCTGAAGCCGTTGGATTATTGTCACTTATTTTGATTTCATTGTGGAGCCAATAGCTGTAGTGGTGGCTTTAGACTACTTCTACAATTACCGTACGATAGCTGCAGAATGATCCTGCCACAGCAAAGCTCTCTTGATCGAATCTTCAGTACACTGATCGGAATCAATCTAATGGAATCGAAAAAAACGATGGATTGCCTACGCTAATATCATTCTAAACCTTTATACATACGAAACCTTGAATCCAGCTGCAATAGTGCTTCCGGCCCTGGACAAGCCCGCCTTGATTCGGTCTCGGATTTCTCTTCTTCCAGTAGCGCCGAACAGTAGTGCCAAGAATAACAACATTTGTATTATACGAGGACTAAAGTGCAGTGTCGTCGTTCTTGTCCAGCGAGACAGGAACGATAAATTCGTGATGGAATTATTGGAGCTTTCCACTTTATCCACCTGCAAATCCTGGTTATTCGAGGGATACAAAGTACTCCCTGGTACTTTCGCTCCGTCGCTTTTACCCGGGAAGATTGTCGACCCTGCCTGAGAGCCGTTTGCCGATGCTACACTCTTCTTGCTGCCCGCTGTTTTGCTTTTTCGGACTTTCTTGACCTTTCTTGCTTCTGCCTCGGCCTTCTGTTGATCTGCGATTTCCTTTGCAAGCCGAATTTTTGCTTCCTCTTGTGCAATTTTCTTCTGTGTAAGAGCTCGCAACCATGATTCACGCTTCTCATCGGAAATCTCACAATTTTCAATATACTCTTGAGCTGCAGTCCACTCTTTACAACGAGGAAGAACATGCAGAGCATATAATTCAGATATAGAGTCATGAGCTGCAGATTCGATAGCAAGACTCGTCAAATAGGTCTCGACTAGCTGTTGTAACTTGGCATCGTCCTCCATGTGCCTCACAAGGGATAGTATCATGCTGACGGCTATGGCTGACGGAAGTGAAGATTCGAAATAAGTCTCTGCCTCGTCCCAGATTAGTCCACTTCGTAGTTTCCCAACTATATTGACGCTTTCTCGACCGAAGGAGGCCTTGAGATCCACATCGCTTAGGCTGCTTGTGGAGTCGAGCACAGCGACGTAAAGTGCAAACCACTTCCTCTTGAACTTCTGGGGCAGTGCCTGCGTGCGAAGGACAGCAAGGGTAGAAAGAGCCGCAGAGAAATTACGATTGAGGTACTCTCTTGTCGCCTTGCTATACAGTGCCTCAAGCGCTGCAGTATCTGTCAGCGACGAGTTCTTTGCAGGCAATGCGGGTAGCGAAGGCATCGAAAGCGCTAACCCGAGGAGCGTGTTGAAGATTCCCTCTCTGAACACTTGTCGACAAGCGAGAACAAGTAGTTTACGACGATCTGGTACTCTTGCTGGCTAATCTTATGAGGCTATGAGGATGCGAAGCTCATACCTATTGTAATACATGTGCCACATGTGATGGGGTAAAGGTCGATCCTCGGCGGCGTCTATCTGGTCTTCTCCGATAATTCTCCGACGAGTTCTACGGTACTCGTACTTGACATTGGCTCATCTTCACAAGTCGAGCTCGAGCATGTATTTATACAATAGACACGATTTACAAATTTATGTAGCATACAAAGATAACGCACTGAGGATCCTCTGAAAGCGAATTGAGGGACAAAATACTTGAATAAGTCATGAATACGTATCTGTCCTTGACTTACATGAGTAATAATATTAGTGAACGTGCTCGCGCTTCTGCTGCAAATGTGCGGCCTCGTGGTGTTTACTGACGTTGAACTCGTCAGCTAGGTGAGGAGCCTCAGCTGATCCAGTCGGAGAAATTCCATGCATCTCCACCTGGCCTGTTCCATCACCCTTGTGAACATTAACGACGTTCATGTCCACTGGTCCTACATAGTTCTTGCGAGCAGTCGTAAACCAGTAGATAGTTGAGACAATGAAGACCACAGCGAAAGCACATATGGTATAGTTCATGTTGGTGCCGTTCACTGGTAATTCTGGTGGAAAGAGGAACAACACGGTTGTAAGTACGACAAAGCCCAGGCCAATGAAGTTAGCTACAATGCCGAGTGCATTAGGCATCCGGAATTGTCCTTTCGGTAGTATGTGTCTACCTCTGATCAAGAGAATGAGGATGGGAATTCCATATGAGACACCCAATGCGACCACCGAGGCAGACAGGATGGCGTTGAGAGCAGCACTAGAGCCTAGATAGATGCAACCAAAGAGAACTACCAGCACAGCCGTCAAAGTGACTGACTCTACAGGCACATTGAGTCTTGGGTGAACTCGCTTGAAAAGGTTTGAGAATGGTAACGCATTGTCGCGAGCAAAGGCGTACGTCATCCGACTAGAGGCTGACATGATTGAAGTCGTGGCGAAGAGCATGCAGACAACAGGAAACATATCGAGAATAATGGCACCAGCCTTGTTGCCTGTAGCTTGATAGAAAATGGACAGTAGTGGACCAGCGGAACTGGACGTAACAGCATCTATGTCGTTGAGACTGAACAGCAGTACTATGAGGAAAATAAGGCCGGTGACCGTGCCAATGACGACCGATCCAACCATCACTAGAGGTGCTGTACGAGCCGGGTTCGGCAATTCTTCGACCATGTGAGCTACCGAGTCGAAACTATACCAAATTAGTCAGGAATCCTTCTTCACAGGAAGTATACGTGCCCCGTCACTAACGAAGGTCAGTAATCATAAAGATAAGGTACGTGATAAACTTACAGCCCAAGGCACCTTGGAGGAGACCCAGAAGCCTGAGGGAGTCAGTATTCACAAAGAAGATAACAACGAGACTCGATACCAGGCGACTCCATTATTCCAGCCGACTTCATTGATAAAGGTGCCAAAGACGAATTTGCCCGATTGAAAATTGGGCGATGCGGTAGCCAGGAGAGTAATAGAGATGACCGATACTCCCGTGATGCTCCAAATAAAGGCTGCCTTATTGATGGCAGGAAGAAGCCGCACTCCAAAGATGTTGATCAAGAATGCGATCAATGTGTAGAGGACGTAGATCAGGAAAATGTGCCACCTCTTTACTTCATAATTTTCGTTGACGAGAGCGATGATACCAGTGACGAGTTGACCTCCAAGACTGGAACCTGTGGCTGTAAGAGCCCACCACCCAGCAGTATTGATCCATCCAGTAATGTAACTGAGTCCTCTGCTGTATCTTTTCGAAGCAAGACACGCGCACCAATGATATTGTCCTCCCTTGTGCGAATTAGCGAAGATCTCATAGATTTTAAGTAATTGTGCCTACAGATGTCGGATACACGGAACAGATCTCTGCCAGGGATGAAGACAGACTAAGATTACATATCGCAGCCAGGACCAGTCCCCAAATCACTGCTACTGGGCCACCAGAGGGTAGTGCCACACTCAAACTCGCCGATAAGGCCGCTTCAAAAGGTCAGTCCTGCAATTTTCGTAAGTGATGTCGAAAAGTACGTACTCCAACTATTGAGAATCGCAAAAGCAAAGCCAATCATAGATAATGGACTGAAGGTTCGCTGAAGTTCTTGCCTATGGCCACTGATTCGAGCGAGCTCGGCGGCATCGATCTCTTCTTGAGTCATGCTACCCGCGTGCGACATGCTACGTGTACGATTTGTCTCGGATTTTTCGGAAAATATCTACAGAAATAGCAGAACTAGAAGACGCTGGTTGTCAAGAACTCGTTGTATGTTTATAGACGAGGACGACGATGCATGAATGTACCATGCCCGAGTGAATCGTATCCACATGATCCAGTAAGTTGCTGATTGGTGGTCGCTTGATCTGCCGACGCTCTTGTGGGACAGCAATTTCAGCCATCCCGTGCCCTCCGTTGCTGTGGCGCACCGCAGATGATGCCCGGTAGGTAGTTGCATTCATGCGTATCATTATGCATTTCATTCTATATGTAACGTTGTCTTATGGCAACGAAAACTAACAACAGATGAGGAAGTGCTTGCCAAGGTCCAATGCATCGACTTCAGATGAAAATTTGAGGCGCTTCATTCAATTTACATAGAGAAAAACATATCATCTACACGGCCCTCCACCGCTCACTTAGAGATCGAATTCCACTGCATCACGAAAGATTAAGCTACATGATGCTACAAGCAGCTACAGCAAGCACCCCAATGGCAGCGCCTGCTATCATGGGACCGGCCTTCATGTCACGCTTCGGTCGCCCGTGTTCGTCTAATTCGGGTGATGCGTGCATTCGATTGTCCGAAAGCCCATGAAGGCGATGATAGTCATGATCTGTATGTCTGACACCGGAGATCGTGCGGCGAGCAATAGGATCAGTCGCAGGCATGGAATAAGTCCTTCTCAAAGCTCGACGATTCAGATCATCCGAGATAATGTCATCGAAAGGACTATTCGAGCTCGCAGCCGGGAGTCGATCAGGCTTCAGACACAAGTGCTCCGCAGGCAATCTCCTAGACGACTTGCCCTGGTCGAGTGTCTGCGAACTGAAGCGTCTACGCTTGAAAAACGATCTGGAACTTGCTCTGGAGTTGCAAGGTCTGACAGCTTTGTCCTCATGATTGACAGAGTGCGGCTTGGTGAAGCTGGCCTCGGAGGATCTGCCCACATATCGAGGGGTCGGACCTTGCGCAGTGCACTCGACGTAAGATGGTAGGGCAGCGTCACTTCTGATAGACCTCAGACTCCTTCGATCTTCTTGGTCGTGCTCTGTGTTTGTCATGGCATCGAGACCACAGAGGATTAAGGATGCAGAAAGATCTGAAGTCTGCTTGTGCGCACGTCTCCGCAAAGGACTGAACGGCCAGATATCGACGTCCACCGTTGCTTCGGAGCGGAAGCTCAGGAAGTGTTCCGAGGATGGTGGAGTCGATGGGGCCCCAGAACTGATTTGGGGGCGTTCAAATGAATGTGGATATGAAAAGTTGGAAGATTGGCGCACAAGCTGCATTGCTCTTAATAAAAGTAGCTTATCCCACTGTCAGTCGAGCATACTTTCCAGTGAGTACTACATGATGTACTATCTAGCAATATGTTAATCACAAGCGATGCACACACCTCAATTGCAAGGTTAGAGCTTAGAAGCTTGCACATCGGAAGAGCAAAGCACAGCCAGCTCTTTGCGTTCATCTGGCTACTCGTGTTCACCAAGTTTTTGTGATTCTATGGTGGAATATGTCCAGGGCTAGTCTTCATTGTCCCAACCTGAGGCCTGCTGAGGTACTTTCGGACCTCCGGCCACCTTACTCATGATGATTTGATCGACTGACAGCACTGTCAGTGCAGCCTCAGTCGCAAGTTTAATGGCCCACTTCTTGGCGGCCAGGACGTCCAGGATTCCGGCTTTCTTAGCATCAAGGATACCATCCTCATTGTCCTCCACGTCCAAGCCTGTAGTTCCTATATCTGTCTTGTGATGCGCAGCATGCAACTTGGCCAAGACCTCAGATACATCTACTCCTGCATTTTCTGCTAGAGTTCTCGGAATAATTTCAAAGGCAGCCGCGTATTTCTTGATACCATGCTGAAGCATGCCTGGAGTCCTGTCGGCTAGTGCTTCCAGCTTTTTCATCAGCTCCATCTCCGTTGCTCCTGCACCTGGCAGTAGCCTCGAATCCTTGACTAGTGCTTTGACAACATTGACGCCATCATCTATAGCACGTTCAATGTCATCAAGATGATTTTGTGTAGCGCCACGTATTACAATCGTAGCAGTCTTTGTCTTATCTTCTTCCTGGCGGAATACAGTCACTCTGTCTCCTCCAATCTCAATTGTCTCAACAACATCGACAGCTCCCATCTCCTCTGGCATCGGTGCACCGACTCTTGCCAACGGTGTAGCACCAATGACTCGGCACAAACGGCGTAAGTCGAATTTGGATAACACCTTAATTACAAGGATACCATACCTGTTCAAATAGTGCAGCATAAGATCGCCGAGTGCCGACCCAGTTACAGCTACCCGTACACCAGCATCATAGAGTTCTTTGACAATCGATTCTAGCTGGTTTTCCTCGCCTTTCGTAAAGTCCATCATTTCCTTTGCGTTGTGTAACAAAACTGTTCCTTTCGTCTCTGTCTGACTGATGTCGAGTGGGCATGTGAATACGGCCACCTTTGCTTGTGAGGCCTTCTTGATGACACCCTCGGCTTCGCGAGGAAATACCATACCTTTGATGACTCTTGATTGATCTAGACTTCCTCCCATGACTTTGACGACTCGGACACTATCAACATTGAAGTTTGCGGGATTTTTGGGAAGAATGGCTAGAATGGCTTCTGACACGAGCTCTCCAAGCATATCCTCGTAACCATATTGTTTGGCGCCGATTGCAGTCTTGACTGCTTTTGCCAATTGCTGTTCATCCTTGAGGTCGCCTATGTCATCTACAGACAGCGTTTCGATCGTTTCGAGGGCGTACTTAGATGCTGCTTCGTACCCTTGAATGACCTCTGCGGGGTGCAAGCCCATGGTCAGTAGATGACTCGCCTGGCTCAAGAATTCTCCGGCGAGAATTATGACTAAATTTGTGGCATCTCCCATCTCTGCTTCCTGCTGTTGCGACGCCATGACAAGCAACTTTGCTGCAGGATGTATGACCTCTAGTTCGCGCAATATTGTGGCAGCATCTGCTGTAAGTATAACTTTGGCCAGATGATTTATGATAATCTTATTCCTTCCGTTCGGTCCGAAAGACGTCCTCAATATCTCGGTCAGTTCGTGAACGGCTGTGATATTTCTCTGTACAGCGTCTTCAACTCCTTGGGAAGATCGGTATCCCTCTTTGAACAATTGCGGACCTGGAGCTCTCGGCACCTTTAGCGACATGTTTCGGGAATAAGCAGAGAACTATCGAACGGCACAGCACAAATGATCAAGCGATGAACAGCCAAGTTCTGTAGACGTTACATCAAGTTACAAGAACTGAATCCATTTTCCTTGTAGGACGCGATGAATTTCAAAATTGGTCGGGTTCGCTCGTATTTAGTAGCTTTCAAGAAAGTTACGCCGGAGTCTCCACAAACACCGGCTTTGGAGGATGAACAAGTGAAACTCGTCTACCAGTCTAGAGTCTTCATTGTCTTATGTGTGTTTGTGTTACCTGAGCTTGTCGATCTTCTAGGGTCAAGTACAGCGTCCGTGGTCTCAAACTGTAATTCAATCGTACATGGGCGTCGACAGAAGAACCTCGACCAAGTCAGAAAATCGTAAAACATCTAATCCATACTTGGTTGAGGTATAGCATTTTGTCAATGTATCGAAATCGTCTTCTGATTTCTTAGCGAAAAGTACAGTCCTTGCATGAAAGGATTGGAGATGTCTCCAGACAATCGCCAGTAGTCTTTCCCGGTCGTGAAAAGAGCACGGGCTACAAACAATCACCTCAACACAATGATAATCCTTTATATGCTTATTTGAATGGATCGAAGCCGAAACAAAGCGACCTAGTTCCACCCAACACAACAAGTAAGAGTTTCAGTCGGAAAAAAGACGAAAGACCACCAAGAAAACACGTCGATGTTAGCCATTCATACAGACCAAGCGAGGACGATCGTGATCGAGATCTCCGGATCAGAGGTTCAGGAGCATCCTTCAATATGTTTTCTATACGAGGTGCAAGCTCTACCTCTATTTCCATCAAGAACCTTGCACCTGGCACTACTCAATCAGACGTCTGTACCATTCTGAACGAGCAAGTAGGAGAAGTAGAAGATTGCAAAACATTCCCAGTTCGCGGAGGTCTCTCGACGACAGCTGAAGTCCGCTTTGGTTCTCGTATAGCCGCGGACAAAGCCATCAACATACTCAATGGTGTCTTGGCAGATAGTGAGTTCTCAATAGCAAGGCTCGGAGAGTCGACTGACGTACCTAGATAAAAGGCTGGAGGTCACGATACTATTAATTCCAGATCCACCACGGTCAGAAAGTCCTCCACCTACAGCAGTGCGCTCACGACACTCGACTGCGCAGGATCATGACATGCAAGACATCAACGACAAATTCAAGACGATCCCTCAGAAAGCAAAAGCAAGCAACACACAAAAGACTACCCCAGAATCCGGCGTCCAGAGATCGAACCCCGATCTGTTCGCCAACAGGGCACGTAAACCAAGCAATAACCCGCCGTCAGCACAGACAAGTAATGTCAGGCATCAAGCAGACGCTCGACGTGTCCCGCGCTCGAACCGACAAAATTGATTCTGACACTGTTCAAGCATGTACACATATCTCTTGCATATAGCTTATAGCCTCCTTCGGCAGTCGCCGGGGCGATTCAAGGTCGGTCACTATATACGGTAGTAGTCTCAAAGAGATTCAGAATATGGATCTCAATTCCAATAACCTTGCTTATAATTCTTATTACTATGCTAGTGAATGTTGAGATCATGCTTCATTAAATTGAGTGTGCTATACATGTATATGTCTTAGAGTACATGTATTTTCACCTTGACATTAAACGGTCTAGATACCGTGACAACACCAACCTGATTGATGCGCCTCGGAATGCAAAAACGACTCTGAGTGATTCGACTTGATGACAATTTTGCCAACGCTGAAAGTCGCCATACAGCATGAACGTACCTCAATCGCAACAGTGGGCCGCACGAGATGATGCGATAATGCCGGTCGCAATCCGACACGCAACCAATCGGCCAAAACGCAACATGCCGGCCCAATTGACATCCTAGCTCTTTGACCAATAGATTCAACCACTGGATGGGTGCAATTTGGTCTGTGATTTGTATCACTCATATATCGAGTCGAGCAATCCAGAAGATATTTATCTGAAGCCTCCGATCATCGCGACCGCGAAAACACAGTCTTTGTAACCTATCAATCAGTGGTCTGGCCAGGGTCTGAAATAGCGCACTGCAACCATTCGCTTCATTCCTTGTAACGTATAGTTGAGCGCCGTCGAGCTGATCGTGGTTCATCTGTGATATATGTTTTCTCATTCTCCTCTTCACTATCAATACTGACATAATCCCACATGGGAGTCCTTCGTTTCCGTCTGGTGATGGAGATGCTTCTCTCTGGTGGCTTATAGGGAATGACTTCGGCGGAACTGTCATCACTCGAGTCAATGTCAAGGTATGTTTTTGAGTCGGTCGCAAGGGATCCGGATGCTCTCGCTCGCTCTTGTCTGCGAGTCCTGCCGGGCAAGATCGTAGGCTGAATCTCGTCTGACTCACTGCTGTCGACATCGACATAATACCAGGTCCCTTTTGTGCTACGACGTCTCTCCGAAGTATAGGACCTGGCATTAGTGATAGGCTCGGGTTTCACGATTGAATTCTGTGCGAGCACTAGTGCTTTATCGTCCTGTGCTGTAGGTAGTGTGGAGGTATTCTGTGGTTTGTTTCGTGTCTGTAGAATCTTTTGTGGGACTATTATTGGTTTGCTCTCTTCAAGACATGTAGGATCAGTCGTTTGTGATAACAAGCACGTCTCTACATTCTTCTTCATCTTCTTGGGTGATCTGACCTGCAGAGCAGCCACTAATGAATCTGGTGAAAGAGTTCGTTTTCTGAACGCTGCATGATCTGCAAACTTCGAGGCAGATGAATTGGACCTCTGTCGACTTGATTCATCTGATATAATACATGATTTATTTAGTCTGCAACACCTATCACATCTGTTATTGCCTGATTCGACTCGACTACACTTTTGTTTTAGTCGTCGACAAGGAAAACATGCTGGTTGTAGCTTCATTGTAGACTCTACAGTGGAATCCCATGAGGTGAGGGAATGCTTTGCTTCAAGGTTGGAAGAGTGTTCTAAGGTGTGAGAGTTCGTTGAGTTAGTCGGGCGCTTCAGCAATAATGGCTTATGTAGACGAGCTAATCTGGGCAGATATATGCCACCTTCTTTCATCCGTGCTTTCGCAAGCTCGATGAGAGGCACAGTCTGCGTGTGCTCAAGGGCAGTTTGAGATGTACATTGTCTCAAATTTGATCCGGGAAAAATTAGCTTGGATTTTTTTGGTGAGACAGACTTGGCCATCCGATCGGTCGACAACAATACTTGTGCGGGAGTGTCCTCGCGACTTGACTTCGTACTACTTCGCTCCAGTTCAAGATCTCGTTCTGGATCGTGTTTAGTTGTTCGGTCCGGCCAAGGATTAGGATACAAAGCTGCATGACGTTCACATCGCTTACACAAAATTGTCTGAATGCCGACAGCTTCTGTGACCGACCAGATCTCTTCAATGATGGCCTCGAACGGTAATTCCTCGTCACATACTGTGCAATAGTCAACATTGATATTGCGATCTCTTTTGGAGCGTTGTGTTCGAGAGTAATGCGACGCCAACAACGGATTGACACTAAGCAACGACTGTCGTTTCAAGTTGTAGTCATGTACGGCTCTTCGAGGTCGAAGCACTTTCTGAGAGATATTGTCGATCTCGACGGCTACATCTCGCTCCTTTGCCCTAGGTACAATTGAGCTCTTTTCGTTGTACTCGTGAAAATCGGGGTTATCATTCGTGGCAGCACCAGTAAGTTTATAATTGTTTTCCAAATGTTCCAACTTTACAGTTACCTCGTCCCCGTCCTCGTCCACATCCTCGTCCTCGTAAACATCCTCCTCGTCAGAAGGAAAGGAATCCGCGTAAATCTGACCTGTGTAACGATCATCGATTTCGCTGTTCCAATCTATTGTCTTGCTCATTTCACTCAAGCTCATTTCACTATCAGGTGGAGTGATGAGCTGAGAAATAGATCTCACGCTTGAGTTGGCTGGTTTGAGTACTGGGCTTACCTCTATAGTGTGTACGTATTTGAATTTTCGGGACTGAGGATCGTCCCCAGCGCAAACGCTAAGGTCAGATCTCAACGATGGCTGGTTGAAATTTGTTGCTGTTGGCACGCAATCCTCATCCTTCACTTTGCTATAGCCGCCTATACCTGCATTCTCACACGAAGCACACAGACAGTCGCCGTTCTTTGGCCCGAAGTAGTCCGGTGAGTAGAAGACCGTTATCTCTTCACCGATTTGGACAGGTCTGATAGTGGTGATTGCGATCGAGGCACCCTGTGTCACGAACGCGCCATTCGGATGACAATCGTGATTGACAAATCTTGCTGGACCAAGAAATAAGCACATCGAGTTCAGTCTGCTGGAGAATAAAATGCTGAAGTCGTGGTCAGTCTCATAAAAGTTCTCTTCTTCTTCAGTCATGGCGACGATCGTGCCGGCCAGAAATTTCAGAACTTCACCTGCTTTTAAGGACCTATTCGCAATGACGCAAGATTCGGATTTGGGACCTGGATATCGATCTGTGCTGCATATTTCAAAGCCAGCTTGCGAGAGATATATGGACAAGTACTTTCGGACGTGCTTCACGAAGTCCTTTTTCTGTGCTTCAGATAGCTGTTTGTAGAAAGTCTCAACAGTGGACAGGCCTAAGAAGGCACCAATTGCATCGCCGACCTTGCCATTTCGATTGATAATGTGCTGCTTTAGGATGTCGACAATTTCTTGAGTTTTGACACTTCTACTGGAATGACTCTTGTGCTTGATCAATCAGCGGGGAACGACTGAAGAACGTACTGAGCAACTCACCCTGTCTGCTTTGTGTGTCTTAGTCCAAAAGTGCACTTTGTCGATGAGATGATCCGTTAAGATGTCGTCGTACTCACTCAAACGTGCTAGGGTGAGACTCTTGGACATTTTCAATCTTTCTGTGGGAGTACCGAGAACCGAACTGTGCTGCTCAGGACTACCAGAGATTTCCTACAAGGGCGGTTCAGACATAATGTTTATGGTGTTACACGTTACTACAGAGTGCTTCAATGCGTGTTTCTCATGCATGGTACACCAAGTACATCTCAAAGCAAGCCTGAAATTGTCGAGGTGTGCATCGGCTTCGCTCACAAGAAGGACTCGACAATATTAAACAAGCTTTAGCTGCACGTACCACCGATTGGTACCATATTACTTACTGACAATGCGAACGAGCATCTCTAGATCAAACATTCTCCACAATGCCAACCGTGATCTGGAGATTGATTCATAAACAGCAACTGATGCCGTCGATGTACGACAATACGAGATACGGGTCAGATCTAAAGAAAATCAAGGTTGGTATTTTGTAGAGCTCCCACAGTCAGAAGGAGAAGAATGCTCCGATGCAAACACTTCCCGAGATTCTTCCAAAGACGTTCATTTGTGGCTTTCATGAACGGTTGTGATTTCCGTTCAGGGATGTGTGTCTGACTTGTGGCTGACTCTCTGCCAATCAGAATCGACAGATACAATTTCGGAAGGTTCTAAGGTTGCACTGCGCCGAACCAGGCAATCTCCTACCAGCCGTGCACCTTTCGTGGTATAGGCTGAAGAGGCAGCGTTTTCGAGTATCTGGAACCAAATATCGGGGCCAGACGTCGTTGCTCTTCTGTATCATAACGGTCTTGATTAGTAGGGCGGAGCGGGAGGTAGATCGTCCTGTATCATCATATCGGAGAATCGCGTCTTGAAGTTCTGCCTGGCATAGCACGAGAGTGGTCGCAATGACCGAACGGGAGACAAGGATAGCATTACCGTCATTCATACCGTATTATTCTTTCACGAATGAAAGAGTGACATACAACATCGAAGGAAAGGCAACGCCGGGCAAAAACTATCTCGACCCTAAGGATATCCTCGTGCGAGTCTACAACTCCACAATCGCTCCAGAAGGAGGATTTAGTGGTGAAGTAATTGCTCTTGGGGATCATGTGGATTCATGTGGAGTGAATGACTATGTCTTTGGAGGAGGATCAGCTTCTCTTCAGCAGTACATTACAGTCAAGGCAGACGAAGTTTGTTCGAAACCGCACCATCTTTGTTTTGCTGATGCCTCGCGTTTGCATGCCGGCACAATTCTATACGACCATCTCCAGCATATTCCAGAAAGTTCAACGGTTTTGATCTTAGGTGACATGACAGGTTTTGCTGTTCAGATTTGTAGGGAGAAACGATGTTTTGTGACATCATCCGAGGATTTTGACTGTGAAGAGCAGAGCATCATTGATAGCGACAACTTTCTGGAGTGGCTCGATAATCACGATTTCATATATGATGTCATCATTGATGCGACTGGTGACCTTGATATCTATGATCACTGTCATAAATTCACAACGAAGCGTGCGGAGTACATCTCAGTCAATCCAGACAATACTTTACAGGCGATTAGATCTAGCATATTGCCCAGTTTCCTTGGTGGTGGCACCAGGAAATTGAGAATAGCAAGACCAGCCAAAGGTCCGAGGAAAGCTCAACTACTGGCAGAGCTTGCTGCAAAAGTCGTCAAGGATATATACGAAGTAAAGAATCCTAGGATAGTGAGCTACAGGTCCGCATCGACAGTGCACATTACGGAGCGATATGTGACTGCGGTCAATGTCATAGAACAGAAGGACATCACGCCCGAAGACCCGGAATACAATTTAAAGGACGGACGTGCATTGGAACGACAACTAAAGAATAAAGGAAAGGAAAAGCTCAGACGAAACTCGAGTCAGGAGCGCAAGTCAGCCTTGCCAACCACACCCAACAGTGTCCACAGAAAAACTGGAGCAAGTCCAGTAATTGATGCACTGACAGGATCCCCACGGCGTCCGTCGTCTCCTTCAAGTCCTGTTGTGCATCCATATTCGCCACGCATACAGTCTCGATTGAAACACTCGATCTCTGCCGAGCCAGCTCCAGAGATGCAGACACTTGTCGACAGCGATGAAAATCAGGGCAGCGTCACGAGGGCTCTCCTCGCCAGTCCAGAACGACAAGCGACTGCAAAGAGTGCTGGAAATACTCACGTATCGTCTCGTCTATCGGAATCTGAAGGTGGCATTGAGATGCGCTCGTTATCAAAGAGCGCCTCTTTCCCCGATGATGTTGAGAGTGACTCGGACGATGAGGGCGACGTGACTGATCGTACGCCGGTACTGAGTCGACCGCTCATTAAATCTGAAGAATTGGGATCCAGGATTGCCACACCGGTGCACAAATCCAGTTCCTTGAAACACGCTACAGTATTTGTCAACGACAATCCAGGCAAGGAGGAGGTAAAGGCTCAGGCAGCTGCCCGGAAACAATTCATGGACGAAGATGACGATGTGTCTGATGTCGAGATTGACGCCGTCAAAAGCCCAGAGTCTGTGCCCGTGTCCGTCTTCACCACAAAAAGTGTACCAGTGGTCGCAGTGAGCAAGACGGAGGAGGAACTGAAGGAGGCACAATTACAGATTGAACTGCTTCAACAAAAAGTCAACTCACTCTTGGCCGCTCAAGAATCTGCAGCAGCATCCGACAAGTCATCCAAGTCCAAGGTCAGAGAAGAAGAAGATGGAGCAGGCGCAGAATTGGTAGAGGTCTAATATCAAATCATACGAGTACAATAGGAATTCCAGTACATAGCACAGGCATTGATGTCAAGGTTAGATGCAATATAGGTTTGTACTCTTCCTTTAGCTGCTTTTGAGTTGGGGTCTAAGGTTGATTATTTACAGGTCCTGCGTTATTTTTTGGTTGTATTGCTACTCGTGCCAATTGTGGTTGGACAATTGCGTCTATCAACGTACGTTATCGAGCAGGAGAAGGCGAACGACTGGGTGACTTGTCCTTGCCAGTGTTCTTGAGGTACTTTTTTTGAGCCAGCTCGAGTTCCCGTTGCAGACTCGGGTTGACTTTTCTTCGATGCATAAAGTTACAGAACCCACCACGCATACACTCGCTCGTCTCGTGTTGTCGACAACAGGCTTCTCTAAAGTCCGTGACGGGCGACAATTCCGCATAAATCGGTCTCCCAGCATACCACCGGGAATTCATGTCGTCTATTGCCTTTTGAGCGTCCTCTTCATACTTGAACCGCGCATAGACGTTTCCAATCAAGTGATCACCGGTATTATCGCAAACCACTATCGTCTCTACTTCTCCAAACTTGGCGAATTCGCAAAACATGTCTTCGTAAAAGGCGTCAAAGTGAGTTTGGACTTGCGATTCATTCAGCTGGTTGTTTGGTTCGTGTGCCGGATTTTGATACAAGTTTGGACACAGGATGGTCTGTGAGTAGGAGGGTTTTACGTGTTTTCTCGAACATCGCTCGCCGTGTCGACATGCCCCGATCTTGAAGTAGAAAGAGCAATTGACCTTGTCTTGCTCCGTACCATAGATGGAAGCCAAGAACTGAGCCATGGCGATACAGGCACTGTGGTAGATGTACGCTCAAGAATATAACACCTTATGAAGAGTGAGTGAGTGAGTGGGCAGACAATTGTTCTAGAAGGAGCTCTCTCAAGCGCGATGGAGAAAAGTTGGTTGCAGGTGTGGCTTGTGCACTTTGGAGATGGAGCCGCCGACTCGATAACTTTCATCAACTTTACTTCCATCATGTACTAGCCCATGGGGCCATCACCGACTGGTATTATGGATTCTCATAGGGATTGACTGAGTCAAAGCTTGCAAATAGCACGAAGAACATGTCCGAATCGTGGTGAAGACAGTATATTGATGAAACTCGCATTATTGTAAGCACAGTCCTTGCCTGGGATCACAATTTCGTCACTCGGTCCCTTCAGATGAGTGCGGAATTCATATGGAAGCTATGGAACCAGCAATATGGACTACCGCAAGAGAACTTTTACTCAGATCTCCTACACACTTCTCGAAACCTATTGGATTTCAAGACTCCTCAAGGTCTCCAGATGAATTTCACAGCTTGTCCGTCTGATACCTTTGCAAATTCACACAGGCTGACCATCTTTCCCAACATTGGCGGCTCGTTGTCGTTTCTGCACAGCTCGAGACCTTTTGCAGGTTATCGAGGCACGAAGAGTGTCGCCTTGGATGAAGTCATTGATGGTTATCGAGTCGTGAACGAGGTACAGCCACAATTAGATGCTCAATCACAGTTGTTGTGGAATAGACGGAGTCGCGATACCTTGTTGTATGGACGACTTCACCTGCCTCGGTCAAAGCTGGAGGCGATATTCGCTCGACGCCTATCTCCTACAAAGCAAGTCATACTCACGGCCCTCAGCTCGGCCAGTCTGCCCAATGGTGGCACGATCTATGCACAATTGCAGCAAGACTATGGCACCCACACGAACGAATGGATATACAATACCGACGATGCCCTCATCGGGCTGCGACACATGCGACAATTAGGAGCTGATCCAAGGGACAGAATACTAAAGGCAGCTGCCGAAACTGAAGCGAGCATTGCCGAGACTGGCGAGGCCGTCTCCTTGTTGTCCGAATTACCGTATCCCGTCGTGCCCGCCGACCTCCCATTATCTGCCTATGGTCGATTCTCTGCAGGCTTGGAGGTTTATTACGGCGCACTACACAAGTCTGGTGGCATCTCGATGGGTATGCGGTTCGCGACACTGCCCTTTTACCATGGCCATCCAAGGACCATGACCTTGACGGTGAATCCGCTCGTCGGTCACCTGAGCTCGACATATTCCATGAAGATTCCCGGTCTCGCGACCCTCTGTTCTCGTCTTGATTTCAACATCTTCAGTTACGAGAGTGACTTGACGTTGGGAGCCGAAGTATGGCATTACCCGGCAAGGAGAAACAAGACGTATCAAGCAGCCTCCGTATTTGGTGCCGAACCTCAAGACCGTCTAGGATTCGAGAGAGCTGATGGGATTTCCCTAGATGAGGCTCATGGAAAGGACATTACTGGTCCTTCTGGCGTCGTGAAGGCATACGTCCATAGCGCCACACTCATGGGAGGTCTCTTGTGGGAAGGACGAGTCAAGGACTTTTTGGTGAGCATTGGCGGCAAATTTGATCTTGGTAAAAAGGCATTTGGTGCATTCGGCGTCGAGATGCAATATGGATCTTGAATGACTGTAGCATGGTTGTCTTGACTCTCTATGATGGTAATATATATGAAATAATGAAATGTAAATGTATAATATGCCTATTTCGCTATGCTCTTATGCACCCGTCAAATGAGATGCTGTAAATGCGCAAAAGGGTGACTTTATTGTGATACCTCACTCCACTCCATGTGTCGTCCTCGACCACGACTGCCGTCTCCTCGTAGCCCGCAATTCCGTTGTGCGGTAAAGGCGGCTTCAAACGACCACTTTTGACGCAACGAGTGGTCCGCCTTGCCATCGAGGACAGAGACAATCAAGTCTCCCAGTATGGGCAAGAACTTGTATCCGTGTCCGGACCCACCGGTGGCGACAAAGAGACCGTCGAAGTTTGGGTACCAGTCGATGATAAAGTCCGAGATTGGCGTGTCGGTGTACCAGCACACTCGGGTGTTTTCAAAGGGACGATCCGCCAATTCAGGGAAATACGTCCTCAAACCCTCGCGTAGTGCCTCTTGACCTTCTGCGGGCACCTGTTGGTCGCCGTGGGTGAGGGAGGTCCGGGGCACACTCAATTGTCGAGAGGTGCCGTCCTTGTCGGTCAAGGTGGTCGTGTTGAGGTATCCTTCCGCGTGACGAGCTACTTTCAAGTGCCCTTTATAAGCCGGAATGCAGAACCATCCCGTGCTAAAGTTGATGACGATGGGCATGTGGCCGTACCTCTCCATTTCCTCGTCCGATAGTGCAATGTACGCAATCGCCTGACCGGTGGCGACGGTGGGCATCGGTAAGTCTGGTAATTGCCAAGCACCACTCGCCAAAATGGTCGTGTCGCCGAGTACCGTGCGACCACTCGCGAGTTTTGCTCCCACCACCTTTCGTTTCCCCATCATCTCTTTCGAAGCGGCGGCGTACGACAAGCCTCGCACTTCTTCAAAGATGAATTTGATGTTTCCTCGTGCCTTTGCCCGTCCATACAGAATCTCGATTCCCATGCCGGCATCAGCGAATCCAGAGACGGGATTGAGGTATCCTCTCAACCCACGTCCCCTGACATTCTCTGGTAATTGACCACCACCACTGCCACCGTGAATCTTCTCCATCAGTGCGTCCCCTTGATATTCCTCCACATCGATGCCTAAACTCTTGACGTTCGCGATGCATTTTTCGAGGTACCCCGGTTCACAAGAATCGTCCGCCGTATTCAACAACATTCCCGTCTCGTGATATGCTCTCTTGAGATCCGGATCCGTTCGCCAATGACTCTGTGCCTCTTTCGCCAATTCCGCATAGACTTTGTCTCCGTAATCGGCTCGAATAATTCTCGAAGTATCGACCGACGCGCCGTCCGGAACCGGTGGCTCGTAGCGGTCCAGCATGGTGATTGTACAGTCGACACGACGAGCGGAAAGTGTCAGTGCCGTAGTCAGGCCAAAGACACCGCATCCGATGATTACGTATGTGTCACTCATGTTCCACTCTGATATAACGATCTCCCTGGAAAACCTTCTCTCGATGGGCTTGCACTCATTTTGTATCTTGATGTATAATTGGAATAGTACGATTTCATCTCGGTACCGGTAGTGTGTGCGCGAGACGATTTCCACTTGTGGCTGTCACGACTTTCTTCACAATCTAATCAGTTGAAATCTCCACAAAATGCACTCGCGCTCAACAAACAAACCAGGACTTGAGCTTACAATTGCAAGCACTTGAGCGACCCTCATAGAGCATGAAGCACAATTTCAGCAGATTGTGATGCAATCCAATTCGATTGTGAAATGGTATATTACGCATATGAGATGTATTTTAAGCATTGGCATCAGTCAGGAGTGACGCCTTGTTGGAAGTGTCGGAGAAGAAACGTTTAGTATCCTCACACTTGACGTTGACACATCCCGGACAACGTAGCATAAGTTGCTTCGTCGCTGGAGCCTTCTCTTCAAGATGCTTCTTGACGAGCTCGGCAGCTGCATTTATAAATGTCATATTGTCATTGAGCGAATCACATCGTTTGATGCCGGTGATGCCTAGCTTGTGTGCATCTTCCATATATTCCTCCAATTCATGCAGGGTCTCGATATGATCCGATGTGAATGCTATGGGAATTAGCACCTGATTGATTCTTCCATTTCTGCCCAAGCCTTTGATGGCATCCATTGTCTGTGGACCCATCCACGCAGAAGGTCCCACCTGAGACTGCCACACCAGTCTATAAGGATTGCAAAAATTGAGCTTTTGCATGACGGCCATGACTGTAGCTGCAACTTCAGCGCAATAAGGGTCTCCTCTGTTGACGACCGACATTGGTAGGGAGTGTGCAGAGAAGAGCAGTACAGCATCACTTCTCTCATCTTCAGGATATTCGAGTAGTTTCTTCTTGATGTTGTTCGCAAACGCTTCGACGAGTCCGTCATTAGTGGACCAACGATCTATCACTGACCAGACTATAGATTCTTCAGGGTCGTGCTCTTTTAATTGTTTTCGAAGTTCGTTCAAAGAAGAGCCTGTCGTTGAGCAAGAGTACTGCGGATATTGCGTGAAAGCTACGGCTCGCTTCACTCCATCGGCCTTCATTTGAGTGATTGTGTCCTCGGAAAGCGGTTTCGCATAGCGGAATGCCACATAAGGTTTGTGAGGAGCGGATTTGGGAGATATTTTATCGAGAATTTTACATGCTTCTGTGCTTTGAAGCTCGGACCACTTTCGAATTGGAGAACCTCCGATACTCGCATACTGTTTCTCTACTTTCGGGGTTCTACGACGAGCTATCAAGGGTCCGAGATATTTCTGAAGTGGTCCGAGAGGTATAAGGTCGGCATCGGCAAACAGCCTAGACAAAAAGTCGTGTACTTCCGGCACGGAGCTCGGTCCGCCCATATTGAGGAAGACGACACCCTACAAGCACGTTAGAGTCGGCCTATTGGCTTCTCGGAGAGGTGACTCACTGTCGGTCCATTCGTAGATCGATCTCGTCCCTGTGAGGCGTCCGGTGCTACACTAGCGAATGATCGGCAACCATAGATCTGGGGCAAGACACGCAAACGCGGTGCTGCGGATAAGGTCCGACGAGACAGCATTGGGCCGGTGATTGTCTGTATGACTGTACAAAGTTGTTGTTAACTTCGTAAGCGGACATAACCTCAAATTCAATAGCAAGTGGAGCAGGATTACGAAGCTGGAGATCTTCATAATGGCCAAGCCACCGGCAAGCCATCCCGTGTACTTTCACCTGCAAGGGCTGTAACACATTCCTGTAATTATATACAGTAAGTAGCTGCTCTTATACATCAGTCCACAATTTAAAACTGCAACAACTTTGAATTGCAAGAGACACAATGATCAATGATACACTGGACTATTCTGCTCTCGTTACAATCATGTATGTGGTAAATCAATCAAATCCAGTTACTCAAGTTTAGTTGTTAAACTTGAAGATTGTGCCCTCGCTTTCATATGATATCGCTGCACACGATCGACTGGGTCATGGACTCTGTTGTCGTGAAGCACTCCCTGAGCCTGTGTGATCTCGACCTTTTGTTCCATGTGACGATCTGCAGATATCCGTCTGCAGTCGGCATCGATGGTAAATCATTAGTGATTTCTCATAAACTCACCACCACTTGGAATGTGGGTGGAAGTCATTGTTGTTCCAGATTTTCGACCTTAGCTGTCGCGTCAGATGCGTTGCAAATTCGCTGAAGAACGCCTCAAACTGTAAGATACTTGTAATTTCCTTCTTGTCTACACCTTCGGCCCAGTCGAGATGGCATTGGACAAATGCAAAGCAGAAGAATGCATCCACAAAATCATATACTCCCTCATCTCCAGCCAGCTGAGCTTGCAGCAGGTTCCGTTCTAGGGTGCCGTTCTCGAGCAATTGACAGACATATCGAGTGACATGTATACTACACAATGCAAACGGGTACCATGGCTCTTCACCGGAGGGCAAATCCATCAGAGATCCTGATTCTGCTAGCATTCGTTGTGCATACAACGGATGTTGGTTACAGAAATGGTATAAATGACGCAGGCCAAGTGCCCCACTTCCGCGAAAGTCTGTAGATGGATCCTCTCCTTGGAATCCTGCGCGAGCCCATTGCTTGCCTCGAGAAAGTTTGTCTTCGCTTGCATCGTGGTCGATAGTGATTCTAAGATTACTAGATATAGATTGAAACTGTGAATGGTGATCTTGCCAATTGACTGCTCTTTTACAGATCCCGAGCATAGATCTTGTACTTTTATGAGCCTGTTGTATCAACGATAAGCATGTGCGTAGTGCCATAATCTGTATTGAGCCGTGAAACTTGGCAGCGCGGTAGAAGACTTTGTAGAATATTATGTCGCTCAGTTCTTCCACTGGTGCGTCGTCCTGGACTAATAAGGTATAGACTTCCTGCTGACATTGCGTCATGCAGATCAAAGTGACTTCGAGACGAAAAAGACTGCTTGATGCTTCGACAATTTTGGCTCTGTCTGGCAAATAGCTTGAAGACAGTTTTCCTGCATTTTTTTCTGATTCCGCAGTAGCCATGGAGTGATGCACCTCTTGACAAAACATCTCGATGCTGGATTGTCCTGTCCGAAGCTCCTGTACATATTGTAGCACTTTGAGTAAAGTGATACTAGACCATCTGTATAGCTTTCCAAGCCAGTTCTGAAAGCTCAATGCATCATTTGATAGCAGCCATATACGCAAGAACTTCCTGATGTCAGTTCAGCCCTTCCATAGAAAGCTTACTTACTAACCCATCGATTATGCCTTGCGAACGTCGCAGACCAGAGAGCGTAGACATGTCTTCTTCAGCTGAGATGGAAGCTAATTTGTATAGTGCTAGAATGATCGGACCCTAGGAGACGACTCAAGAACGCCGACTCTTCTTGAGAGACCAGTGCAACAGTCTGTGGACTTATTTAGCTATGCATGATCTTTTGAATATGATGGCTCCTTCAATTTGACTGAACAAATGCTGATTGACAGCGATATCGACGGTAGAGCTATATAACTTGTCGATATAGGATGAAAGTCCCTATGAGTTCCACAGAAGGCGTCCAGCCATTAGTTGAAAAGATGATGACATGAGTTAGCACAGCGCTAGTTGGAGATCATACCGTACCAGCAGTACTCGTACTAGTACTCATGTCACCATGACAACAAGTGTGGAGCAATTCCGGGCAATCTTTAGAGCAACCAAGTCGGATAATCCGAGCCAGGTGGACATGATCACAGCTAAGCTCGTTCACTTCTCATCAACAATATTCAGCGCCGTGATGGACATGAGCAAAGGACAGCACTCTTGACCTTGCATTGTGTATCCCTGAGCAACTTATAGTATGTACCATTCATGGATGCTATAATCTTGGATTACTGAAGGTCATATCGGGATTGTTGACGTACTTCAATCACATTCTGCACGCTCTAGCATAGTCTTTATTCACAAGGTCTTGGATTGATTTTCATGCAAAACACTTTGTCGTCTGTAGACCGCCTAGGTCTCCAATATTCATGTTACACAAATACACAAAGTAACCTGACATTGCAAGCTGCCTGAGTACGGCTGGCATCGCTCTATGCACAATGGCGGGATTCTCTACGCGAGCTCAACATGCAGGATGCGTCGAACCCCGAGGGCTCGACTACTGTCGCAGGAACAATCTTGGAGACAAGTATGAGTATGCAAAGTGGACTCGGCACTGCGAATCAGACGATCTAGAAGAAATCTTGATCGTAGGATCTACCATTATCTGGACTACTGGGACGAAATTGAAGCGTGCATTTGATCTCTCGAATGAAGAGCAGGAAGTCAAGCAAGCGCTCTTTGCATATTTCCCAAGTCCTGAGACTTTGTTTACACATTCTCCTTCCACTGGTGTACGTAAGAACAGTGCAATTCATCAGCCCGCATCCAGATTATTTGCGCTCAATACTGCTTTCAAATCTACAGCGAACGTAGCGCATATCGCAGCCTCGAAAAACCCGAAATCCAGACAACGTGCACTCGTTATACTGCTGGAGAATCTTCTACATGTTTATCACGATGATGGCAGAAGGGATCTAGTCAATCTGCCATTTCCAGTCAGAAGGGTGTATGCTTATAAGACAGGCGTGATACTTGAGCGCAAGCTTGACATAGAAGAATTCCCGAAGTCATTTGCCCACATGATGCCCAAGGTTCCGAGGTTTTTTGTCCTCGGCGATCCTCTCGAACACGTTGCGCTCGTGGAAGCTGTTGATCGTGATAAGCACAAGCTAAGAGTTTCGGACGAGCTTTGCTATGTTGATGGAGACTATTGCGTAATGAGCAACAAAGAAAAATCAACCTTATCTATTTGGAGAGTGACAAGAGGCTCCGATACAAAGCCACATTACAGTATTAACCCAACAGCGTCCAACAGCATGAGGAGAAGGTCATCCATGCGAACCTCCACAATGGGTAGTTTGAAAATGGAAGACTTCGGTGAGGAGGTTCATGCACCATCAATCCATTCCGAGGCCATTCCACACTTAGATCGAACGCCTTTCATCGGAATTGATCCGACAACCTTATTCAATGGCAGTGATCTGCTACAAAAGAATCTCTCTTTAGAGCTGCTCGTAACTGTCCATGATGTAGTTGCTAATCGTGCACCGAACATTTTCACTCTTGTGGACACAGTCTCATCCCAAACTGTGTTTTACGTATTTTGTGAAGATGAGAAAGACCTCATAGAGGTAACCTTGAAAAGTGCGAGAACCGGAAAGGCAACGCTGCATCAAATTCGAAGAGAGCACATCCTTGGCATTACGAAGCTAACAGTATTGACAAATGATTATGTGTTGGTTTATGATGCGCAAAAACGATTATTCTTAACTTCTCCAGGTAGCTCTGCTATTGTTATCGAGGCCTCAACCACTTTCACTCACTTGGAGCAGTATCGGAAAGACAGTTTCATGCTGCGCGAATCGTGTTCCGGCCCATGGCATGCACAGATCATAGCCATGGATCAGAGCCCGCTAGCAAAGCAGGCCATGCTGTTCTTCAAGGCACTTATGACAACGGAACACTACAAATTATTCTTTGCTATTTACTTGGATACAGCTCATCGGTTCACAATCACCTCGGTCATGGATGCCTTTGTGATAGTACTCTTCTCTTGTTATCTTGATGAAAACATGCATCGCGACATCGATCTCGAGTCTTGCGAATTCAACGTGAACACTAGCATACTGCATCAAATTATTCTGGCTCGGAAGGTGTGCGAGCAGCACGATACAAGTGTACTGAAGGCATACCTGTCCAAGATGCTGTTAGCGCTACACTTCTTGCACGAGGAAAATGGACTAAGTATCCTTACTTCTCAGGACGATTACATCGTTCCTGTTCTGGTGCAACTTTCCGTCTGGTTGTCGTGGAACGAGTACACAACTTATTACTCAGGTCAACTTGACCCAAATCACGAATTGGCGATTGACGAGTCCGCTGTAATGCTCGTCCATGATCGCCCTTTCCACGAACCGCCCTCATTTGAGAAATGGGCTGTATCAATCATGCAAGGGCAGTCACTTGATCTGTACACTATCGAATCCATCCTGCCTCGAGCTGGCAGCTCGACTTATCACAAGCTGAAGAACAATCGCACCGCTCATGAGCTTTGTCCAATCACATTCGCTCTTTCCAGAACGTACGTATGCTTGCTGAACAAACGGTATTCGTTGTACGAAATTGTGGTTGAAATGTTAGCTGTGGGCTTTACCAGGTCCATGCTTCAGCATTTACCTCGTGCGCTTGCACTTCCGGTGCAGGACTTTATCAACTATTGTGCTCTCAATCCCTCCTCTGACTGGGGATTGACGGCTCTAGCATTCATCGGGCGAAACGACCTTGTACGTTACAATACTGAACTTGACAACGAAATAGAAAGCTCCGGTCTTGGAGGCTTACCATTGCCAACATCTGCCTACCTCATCTCCGATCCTGCACAGACAGTCGCTGAGCATGATCCAACCACGATTGCAAATGATAGCACGTATAATCCGGTCTCCTTAATTTTCGATCAAGATAGACGAATACAAGAGGTGTCTAAGATACTGACATGTCACCAGCCAACCTCTGTGGAATGGACCTCTTCCGAGCTACTGGGGTAAGTCATTCCATGCTATGTAGATAACACTAACAGGCGTCAGAGAGGCCGAGCAAATACGACAACAGCAGAAACTATCCCGGCGCGTAGCCAACCGAACTCTTGCTATACCAGTAGGGCGTGCAATGTATCACTTTAATAGCTGTCACCCTGTTCCAACGGCGAAGTTTGCAATACCCAAATTGAATTTTGACGTCAAGATTCGTCCTGTACAAGTCACCATTACGGAGGATAAGTTTTACCAGGACTCAGATCTTGTTGCCTGGCCTGTATTTCACAATGGTGTCAGTGCTGGTCTGAGCATTGCTCGATCTGCTGAGGAGATAAGTGCCTCGTGGATTGCTTATAACAAACCAGTTGAGCTTGACGACGAGCATGCAGGCTTTCTGCTCGGTCTTGGCCTTAATGGTCATTTGCAAGCTATGACAACTTGGCATGCTTTCAATTACCTTACTTCGAAACACAATATGACTTCGATAGGACTTCTTCTGGGACTCTCTGCTTCCTTCTTAGGTTCCACGGATCCTATGGTAGCGAAGCTCTTAACTGTTCATATTCTAGCGCTACTGCCCGCCGGCTCAAATGAACTCAATCTCTCTGGAACCACTCAATCTGCGGGAGTAGTTGGACTAGGTCTTTTGTATTTTGCTTCAGAAGATCGCAAAATGAGCACTATCTTGCTCAATGAAATGAGCAATCAAGATACTTCGCAGGAAAAATTTCGTGATGAGGGATATCGCTTAGCTGCAGGAATCGCCTTAGGAATGATCAACGTTGGTCGAGGTGAGCAGAGTAATGGAATGTCTGTTGCACCATTCACTTCAAAGCTTCTGATGAACGTACACGGTGGTAATCGAGAGAAGCACGATCTAGATCTGAAAATGCCTGGATCGATCATTGCTCTCGGTCTCATTTACCTGCGCAAGCACGATCGATACGTTGCAGAGCAGTTAAATGTACCCGAAAACATACATGATCGTGGCTATGTTCGACCAGATCTATACCTTCTTCGCGTTCTTGCGTCAAGCCTCATCATGTGGGATGATATCTGCCCAACTTTAGAGTATATCATGAGCAAATGTCCAAACAATTCCAAAGGCATGGCTGATCTAGCACAAGTAAATGGTCAAAGAACGGGAGAACTCATCTTGCTCAACATCATTGTTGGCGCGTGTCTTTCCATTGGTGTGAAATATGCAGGGTCCTTGGCGACCGGGCCTCGAGACTTCTTACTCGGATATTTGGACAAGTTTTTGGAAATGTCTGGTTCGGAAGACCACGGAGTCATCCACAAGACGATGCAGATGGCCATCAGAACTCATTTAGGAGTACTGTCTCTGGCGGTAGCAATGGTTATGGCTGGAAGTGGAGATCTTCAGGTATTGCGCCGGCTGCGCCGTTTGCATTACCGAATTGACTCTGAAGCCTGGTACGGAAATTATATGGCCACCGAAATGTCTATGGGTCTTCTTTTCTTGAATCAAGCTCAAAGCAGTCTCAATACAAGTGACCTTGCGGTTTGTGCCTTTATCGCATCTTTCTACCCCGTCTTTCCACATCTTCCCAAAGACAATCGCTCCCATCTACAGGCCTTGCGACATCTATGGGTTTTAGGAACGGATTCACGATGTCTTGTGCCGAGAGATATCGTCACAAATGATGTCTGCCTCTTTCCTATCTCAATTATCCTCAAAGATCCTGTTCTACCAGCTCTCGAAGTCGTGGCGCCTTGTATCCTACCGCCTATCGACAGCATAAAGGCCATAACGGCCAACACTGATGAATTCTGGCCATTCACATTGAAGCTAGATACTTCAGCACGCGATTTGCAAGCCTTCTCATCATCGCGTACTATATATGTCACACGTCGAGCTGCGGGCGATTTGCTGTCGGCTGATGTCGCGGACCTATCAATGATTGATGTACTTCCAAGCACAGACAGTGCACTGGTCATGGATATAATGTCAAAATTCCCTTCACGAACGAATGACAGACAGAAAATGATTCGTGAGATCCTTTCGTCTGCGGATTCCGACCAGTGGAATAGCTCAGTTGATCACTCTTTACTGCTTCGATCGATAAGCAAATATAAAAGCTCTCAATCGCCACAACTCGAGCACTTCCTGTTGGCTTATCAGCATGCCACATCGTCAGGGAGGCTCAAGCACAGGTACGACAATGCTATAGAATTGTCCATGAATGAACAATTCGCACAAAAACTTCAACTTGAATTGTGGCGCCAGCATCAGAAGGACATAGCGTGAAGAAGCAGCACCAGGACAGGACGTTCTGGTCGGAATGATGTACACAGATCAAGGTATACCACACCACTTTCGATGTAATTAATTATTCCTTTGATACGATTGAGGTTATCATGAGCAAAGTCGCGCTCGCCAATCCATCTTTCTTGTTTGGTTCACATTTCTAAATCACTGACCCAGGGCTGCCTGCCCATTGATCTACCGAACATGATACCCGAGTCTGCCCACGTCCATTCACCCGATTCGACCGAATCAACTGCCGGCTCCACCTTGCTTCTGAACCAAGATGATGCCGTCCGTAGGCCGTAGAGGATACCTTACAAGATTCAACGTAAATACCCCTGGATTGTAGTGACCAGGCAGATGGTACAATTTTGACTTCTCGAGATCAGACATTCACAGGAGCAAGCAAATGTTTTCTCCGCTGATAGCACGCATACAACCGGCACTTGATCGCCTACATGACTCGATTCCTCTTGATGTGAGACTGACTCATGCGTTTCCAGAAAGTACGCTCAATGTCATGGACCATGCAAAAGATTGTGGCCTACTGTCTCAGAGAGAACTTGACATAACAAGCCGCAATGCCTCGGACCTGCTCCTCCGTATGGCTAGTGGACAACTTACGTCCCAAGAGTGTACGCGTGCGTTCATCAAGCGTGCAGGTTTGGCTACTCAATTGGTGAATTGCTGTACAGAGATTATGGCTACCGATGCCATTGAACGTGCCAGACACATGGACAAAGTGCTTGCGGAAACGGGAAAGACAGTCGGCCCATTGCATGGACTTCCCATGTCCTTTAAAGAACACATACTAATGAAGGACAAATTCGTACATTGCAGCTATGTCGCATGGATTAATAATGTGGAGCGAGCAAATGGATTGATCTTTGAGGTCCTTCTGGAATGTGGAGTTGTGCCCATATGCAGGACGACCCAGCCGCAAACCGTCATGTACGCTCGGAGGATTCAAGTCAGGAGATGAACCATACTGATGAAATTTAGGCACTTGGAGACAGCATCAAATATATATGGACATACACTAAATCCATACAACCGAAGACACACACCCGGAGGCTCTAGTGGAGGAGAAGCTGCGCTGATAGCGATGCACGGCAGCCCATTAGGTGTCGGTAGCGACATTGGCGGATCTATTAGAGGCCCTGCTGGAGCTTGTGGTCTTTACGGGTTCAAGACATCAGCGTATCGATTGCCCACCGGCACCAAAGGACTGCATAAAGGCAGAGAGACTATCGTAGGCTGTGCAGGTCCTCTCGCACATTCGCGAGCCGATCTCGAAATTTGGATGAAGTCAGTGTTGTCACGAGAACCATGGCTGAGAGAGCCCAGCATCCTTCCATTGCCGTGGAGGTTGGCAGACAAGAAATCGACATTACGAGTCGCAGTAATGTGGACCGATGGAATAGTTCAACCACTGCCACCAGTCACGCGAGCACTTGAACAGGTCGTGAATAGTATGAAGCGCGCGGGTATGTCAGTCGTTGATTGGGATGCCAAGGACCATGACGAGAGCTGGAACATTATCTCGAGTCTATACTGGACCGATGGTGCTGAAGATGAGCACGAACATTTTACAGCTGGCGGGGAATCAATGCTACCTTTGACCGAGTTCATCCTGGGTCAGCCAGGCGTCAAGATGTACAGCGCAAAGGAGAATGACACATTGCTTCTCAGACGCAATGCTTATAAGACCATGTATGCTCAGCACTGGTTGAAGCAAGAGGAGGAAGCAGGAGGGAAGATCGACCTCATCTTGTGTCCTCTCTCTCCAGGACCGGCACCAGTGCTGGAGACGTCCAAGTATTGGTCATATACATCAGTATGGAACCTCTTGGACTATCCTGGCGCGGCATTTCCAGTAACACAGGTGCGGGACACAGATTCAAAGCCAGACTATCAGCCAAAGAATCCTGTGGAGAAGGACATATGGGACGGCTATCAGCCTCAGGAGTTTCTTGGCTTACCTATAGGGTTGCAGCTTGTTGGGAGACGTTTGCAAGAAGAGCAATTGTTTGCAGATTGGGAAATGATTGAGGATGCAATCGCTGCCAGTTGAGCACAGACAATCTTGAATGTGAGATCGATACACCACCGTGATCTCGAAGATGCTACGAGAAGTAGTGATGATGATGATGGTTTACCGTATACGTAGTACAATCCTGTCCTTGCACAGAAATTATGAAGACGGAAATGCCGGAGAAGCCAAACTTAATTAAAGAGACGACACTGCCGAGGTTTCTGGAGCTGCTCGCCGAAACTTGCATGTGTCATGACCTCAAGTCTACACAAGCTCGCATACCAACTATTTCACTGTAAAACACCACACTTCTTCAGACTGATATACGTAACGTTCCGCCGGTCATGGCATTGACCCTGTATCAATATCTCAACCTAGCTGGCTATGCAGTACAAAAAATCCCTGGTGTGGCTTCTGCAACAGCCAGGTATCTCACAATTGGGCCGAGGGCGGGTCAGGAGGACTGCGATCTCAGGACGGTGGTCGCGGTCGCATTGATGAAGAGTCTGACTGGCGATGCACAGATGGCTACTGTCGAGAGAGTGCAGGCATTGGCAAACAGGATAACAGCTGTGCCGGACAATTTGTGGGGCATAAGGCAAAAGTTCGAACTTGCGAATGGAGCAGAGCTGGCGGCCACGATAGACGATGTCATCGAGAGGACCAAGACTTCCGACATGGACAGTAGCACTCTGCCAAAGGCCTCGTGCGTTCAAGTATCTGGCGAGTGGCAAGCTGAACGAAAGTATAAAGGGCCGATAAATGATCTCACACCGCAAGAACAGTACAACTTGATGCAGGAGGGCTGTACCAACAAGGATGCCGTACTGCTATATTTTCATGGAGGTGGACACTATTTGGGTAATGAGACTGGTCACAGGCAATTCGTCGCCCGCATAGCTGGCGAGTTTGGCGGCAAGGCATTCTCGGTGCGGTATCGCTTGTCTCCACAACAAGCGTTTCCAGCAGCATTATCCGACGCCCTAGCAGCATACGAATACCTGATAGACCCACCGAAAGGGGCTCTTCACAAGGCTATACTTCCTCAACATGTCGTCTTGGCAGGAGATTCCGCAGGCGGGAACTTGGCAGCCGCTTTGATGGCCACTATATTGGAATCTCCGACACGGTATAAAGTGCCAGCGGGCATGATTTGCATTTCACCATGGGTAGATTTGACGCACTCGTTGCCTAGTTGTCGGCACGGAGAGAATGATTACTTGCCGGAACTCTTGGGCGAGATAAAGTCGCATAAACCGAGCAAAGCGTGGTCGTCGGACGGGTCGCAACGACACTTTTACTGTCGCAACGACATGGTCACTCACCCACTCGTGTCGCCCATGTCTTATGATGGATGGAGCAAGTGTCCACCGACCATGATTCAGTGCGGCGCCGAGGAGAGGTTGAGGGATGAAGCACGGTATTTGGCTCAACACATGGCAGATGAGGGCGTGACTGTACAGTTTGACGAGTGGCAATCTATGCCGCACGTCTTTCAAATCTTGTCACTGAACGGTCCTTCGTCAAAGTTGTCCGTCAAGGCCATGGCAGAGTACGTTCGGGCCGTCACTACAGGCCAAAACGTCGTCGCTCGACGAGTCTTGAGAAATAGCAAGGACGAGTCCAAGGAATTCAGTAACCAAGAGTTTAAACAGTACGTGCGGCATCAAGTCAAGCTCGCAATGACTACTTCGAGAGACAATTTCAATCAACACTTCAAGTCTGTCCTTTAATACAACACCATTAACGATATATGTATAGATGCAGAGGATAAATGTTGTAGAATAAATAATGTACATATGCATTGCCATTGCTGAAATACCATGCCACGAACGAGTTTGTTTGAGAAAGGACAAGTTATTTTTTCTTGCTCGTCTTTTTAACTTTACTCTTCTTCAAGTGTTTCGGCATCTTGTTGGCTCTCTTTTCCGCCTTTTCCGCCTTGACTTGTTTCTTGCGTTCCGTCTTTTCGTCTTTACCCTGGAACCGCTTGAGTCTTGCCGGCGGCACGTTCTCTTCATCTGAATATTCACGATCCGAGTCGTCTTCATCCTCGTCGTCGTCCTCTTCGTCGGATTCGTCGGAAGCAGAGTCAGTCTCACTAGTCACTTTATCAATGGAGACGTCTGTCGTCGCGGAATCATTCCCTAGTGGCGTACTCTCTGACGCGTCCTCGGTCGAGTTTTGCAAGAGATTGGGCATACCAAATGAGACCTTTTTCTCCTCCACGACCTCTGGTTTCCGTTGACTTGTCGTGACGGGTTTCGCGTCTGGTAATTTCACGAGATTCTGATAAATCAGATCGGCACCTTCTCCCCGCTCAATCTGTGCTCCGTCACGTTCAAAGTCATAGACTTGATCCAGATTTTGTGGAATATATGCTTGTCGAAAGACTTGATCGTCGACGGTATCGTCACCTCCCTTGGGCAACTCTTTCAAGGTGAGAATCATGTCTTCCATTTCATTGGTCGTGCCTTCCGCAGTGACGAACTCAAAGATTGATCGTTCATTACAAGTCTCTATCCCCGACTTTTTAAAAAAGTCTGTGCAATTTTTAATGTCCATTCGCAAGAACTCTAACGACCGAGGATGTTCGTGCTCGACCGACTGCGAGACGTCAATGATGAAAATGTCGCCTTTGTGGTATAGGATATTATATTCCGATAGATCCGCGTGGACGAGATGACAGACTTGCCACAATCGCCTGATGAAGCCCATCAGACGATAATACAGTGTTTCTGTCTTTTCCTGTGTGAGTTCGGCGTCCTTGAGTTTACACGACGCCCAGCCGTCTTTCGAGCCGAGAAAGGTCATGACGAGTACGTGAGAACGAAGGGTGAGTGGTTCGGGACAAGGTATTCCGGCCTGATATAATCGTTTCAAATTTCGCATCTCCTTCTCCGCCCAGAGCTTGACCATTTTCCGTGGATTGCTCTTGGAGTAACCCTGCCTGAATCGATACTCTCCAGAGACGTACTTGTCCCTATCTTTAAACACCAAGATGGACGTCTTGTAAATCTTGACGGCCAAGTTCTTGCCCTCCTCCGTCACTGCATGGTACACGTTCGCCTCCTTACCCGTGGAAATGCAACCCGAAATCGAGTGCATGATGCCATTATTGATCAGCTTCAGCAAGATGATTCTCGTCCGAGGATCCAAGACTTGTTCCGAGGTCGCCCTATCAGACTTGTCCTTGTTACTGGCCAGGCTCTTCTCTGCCGGACTATTGATGTTGATTCTGCTCGCGAGCTTTGCCAGCAACTCCGTGTTGCCTTCTGCTGCGGCTTTTTCGGCCACTGTCGCTCGTGTCGCACACGGGTTGAATTTAGGAACAAAGACATTCTTGTTGTCGTTCTGTGCCTGTAACATGGCCTTTTGTCGATTATAGCTCTTGGTGAAATCACCTCTTGAGCCGTCCCAGCCAGCGTCGAGATCGTTGTCCCATTGTCCTTCGAACTCCGAATCGCTATCCTCTTCCTCTTCAACCTCTTCCACATATTGTTCATTAGCACTAGGACTCATGTGTTGTTCTTCAGGTGCGATCGTCCTTGCATTGGACTGTGCCACATTTGCCTCGTCCAGGTACTTGTATGATGGATCTCGTCCAGCAGGAGCATCGTCAAACTGTCCATCGACCATTACTGCTACTGCCCTCCTAGCAGTCGTACAGATCTGCCCGAAACGAGTCGTGTTGTAGCAGGGACAACTGTGATCTTCTGGTAGATACCTCTGGTGTAGATCTCAACAAAATAATTATCGAACAGAAGGCGTCAGTGGCTGCACGGGAAGAGATGAATTACTTGTGCGTAAGTGGAGAACATCGCACAGCGTCCACGCACGCAATCCACTGTACACACTTACTTCAGATGCGCTTTCATTCTAACAAGTCAAGTTTCTGAATTCTCAAGTCGACAGCCTTCATCATGAAATTATTGAAGAGTGTCTTGGCGTTTTTACCGTTCCTAGTGAATGCTCTGCCGGAATCTACTTCAAACAGTGGTTTGCGCACCTTTATTCCCGGCGACTCACCAATCGACACATGCACCTCTCCAGCGCCAGAGACGGACCTCATCCTGATTCAATCCGTCAGCATCTCGCCTAACCCGCCCGAACGAGGTCAAAACTTGACCATCACGGCATCCGGTATCGTCAAGGAAGATATCCTGGAGGGCGCATACGTCGAGGTCGACGTCAAGTACGGACTCATCAGACTCATTCATCAGACTCTCGACCTCTGCGAACAGACTGAAAAGGTCGACTTGGCCTGTCCCATCAAGGAAGGCGAAATCTCACTCGAGCGCGTCGTCGAATTGCCACAAGCCATTCCACCTGGAAAGTATACCGTCAACGCCAGAGTCTACACTGCCGACGACAGGGAAGTCACTTGCCTCGTCGCAAGGGTTCAGTAAGTACACCTTCCGCCCTCTCCCAATGAGGTTTCTTGTCTTGCAAAAGTCATCGAGACTGATCATCTCTAGATTTGGTGTCAAGTAAGACGCACCAACAAATTTGGCCCGAAAGTCAACACAATAGTCCCTAGATGGCACTCCGTAAAGCATATCGGCGATTGCACGCACATGAGACTCGATGAGATTGCATCTTCTATATTTCGGCCTCTAATCACAAATATCTTTCTCTCTCGTCAAGTATCCACGCCTTCCTGCTTCAGTCTGTGTATGCTTTCGCACTTTTTTCCCATTCCGTAACCTTTCATTATCTACAATTACAATACTCATCACCATCATTGCATCAATTTAAAAGTTCAGGGAAAAGTTACCACTGTTCGTCATGCGTTCCATCTCGTCTTTACTGGTGCTCGTGAAAAAGAGGGATCGCAACTCTAGGCCAAGCCATACCTTTAACCAAGTCCCCTTGTCTTCCAATGAGGCCCCAGAACCCGCCCCCTGACTGCCCGCACTGCGCAAGAAGGGGATGGCAGACTTGAAGAGATCCATGTTGGGATTCAACTGTCGCCCGATTCCCTCCAATAGCAGGATAGACAGGACGACATTGACAAAGTCGCCCTCCATTCTCACGTGGTGATCACGAACCATTGAGAGGACCGTGTTGAGGACGTCGGCAATCTTGATTTTACCCAGTGCAAAGGTCTGGCTCTTGACGCCCAAGACCAAGTGCTGCATCTTCAACGCAAAGATATCCGGATCCAGCACTGCCGACGGCTGACGACACCGTTCTACCATCAATGTGCCAGCCTTGTGGCCATCAAAGTTTGCAACGGAACTGAACAGGTCCAAGAAGTTCTTGCGATTCACATCATTCAATTCCGTGACGAGACCAGTGTCAATGAAGATTAGTTGTGGACGGTATCCCTCGTCAGCAACCTTTTGCAATTCTGCGAGCCACCCGGCCTTATCCTTGCGAAACGGTTTCATGCGAGCGACGATATTGTCTGTGACTAGGTCGTCCTTGATCGGTTCCATACCAGACTTGCTGAAAATCTCTTTGATCTGTTCCACGAACGGCCTCTGGACCGGTTTGAAGAATCTCACCATGATGTTACCAGGATGCAGATCGGCGTGCACGAAGTTGTCAATGATGAGCATATGTAGAAAGGCATCTAGACCCGTATCAGCCAAGTCGTCGTTAAAGCTGGCACCTCCGAAATCGAGAAAGTGTGAAAGCGGCAGGCCATGAGCGTACTCCTCGATGAGGACCGATCGTGTCGTGTATTCGTGATAGGGGAATGGAAATGTGACTAGTGAGCGGGACTTGAAGTTCTCCTGAAATTTAGACAAGTTGTTTGCTTCGATTCTCAGATCCAGCTGCAACCGCATCATCTCGGAAAATTGTGCCACTTCGTCCGGAAAGGAGAACCATTCCAGGGTCGGTATCGAGTTCAAGATCTGCGCAAAGAATTTCATGATGCGCAGATCACGATGTACCGTTTTCTCGACTCGTGGGTGGAGGACCTTGATCGCCACGGATTGACTAGGAGCGATTTCGGGGATGGTTTGGACTACCAAAGGAGTGAGTGTTCTCTTAGACTTTTGTGTACCCCGGACACGGCTAGGCAGTAAGTCGCTCTTCAAGGTGGCTTTATACACTTGAGCAATTGCCCCGACCCCGAGTGGTGTCTCTTGAAATTCCTCAAAGATGTCCTCGAACTGTCTATTCCCGAAAGCTTTTCTAATTATCCTCTTTGTTTGCCACAATGGATGTGCTGTAACGTTGGAATGTAATTTTGACATGAGCTCGCACATTTCATCCGGAAAGATATCAGTCCTGCTCGCAGCCCATTGACCTAATTTGATAAAGGTCGGCCCAGCACGCTCCATCTGATGTACCAAGAAGCTATACCACAGCAGACTCCCATATCGCTCATTGTCTCGATTGGCTTGTCTGGGACCTAGAAATACCATTGGGATAGATAGCAGGACTGGAGCAAAAATTATGATCAAATGGACAAATCGGAATGTTGTTGCAAGTGGCTCGAGGATCCAGAGGCGAAATGGAATCGCGATTGTTCGCCATAAGCGATATAGAAAGTTGCGGTTTGCGTCCACTTCATTGTGTAGTTCTTGCCATTCTCTTTCAGACTCTTCCAGTAGACGTTCTTCATTTGTTTGTGCGACTTGCAGTGTTGCTGTCGGGACTTCAAGCTGAAGCACATGGAAGGAATAAAGTGCCACACCCGAAGTCGCTAACGCGAGTACGCTGCTTGTTCTGAATGAATCTGATCGAGATGTCCGAGCTCTGAAGAATGATCGAGTGGTCCTCGGAGTGAAATGGACCCCATTGAGGACAAAGCGAGATACTTTTGATGTAGCGAAGCGATGGCTAGCATGGAACATGCCGAACGCTGAAATCTGGTAGTAAGCCTATAGCACACCGATTACCACTTGCTCGAAATCAAACAGATTATACGCTAGATTATGTGACAGTCTCGAGCTGGACGGCGTGGTTATAGCACGCGATGAATGTATGTGGTCAAAGGTGTATCCACTGTATGTACTGTAGGTACTGTAGGTAGGTGGTGGATGTGCATGTGATACAAGACACGAGACAGAGGTTGTCTATGACACGGTGATTTTCATTTCCGTCCACCTGCGGATACACACCCAACCTTGGAAGCTTGACGTGGGGCGAGCGACGCTCGCTACTCCACCTGGTGGAGCTCAGCACTTTAGACTTATCAGCGGATCATTCCCCCGCAACTTAGAAGGTTCCTACGCGAAAGGTAGAGTAGGTACCTGTATGTAGATGTGGCTACCAGGTACAAAAGTTCAGTAGTGAACACTTGAAGCTAGAACCCTACTTATACTAGGAATGTAGGAATAGCTAGCTCATTCATGCTACGTGCGAGACTATAGACATAAATGCCTCTCCCAATTCTGAACGCTAAAAAGGCCATCAATCGCACGAAAGCCGTTACACAGTCCGCACTCGCTCAATACAAATTGCCGTAACCACGAAAGGTCAAAGTGGAATTTCCATGCCAATTTATGATTCTCCAAAGACTCTTGTCACCCGTTGTCCAAGACGACCTAACGGAGATTTGCCTCGTGGAGCCTCCTTGTCAGCTTGACCGCTCATACTACGTCCGTGTCGCGGTGTTGACGAACTGGTCGTAGGTACCTCTAGAGATCCTTGCGTGATCCGCGCTGTACGCGACTCGATTGCAGGATCAAGAGCTTGTGTATCGAATGCTTTTGTGAGATCTTCAAAGGAGGAAGACTTCTCGAGTATCTCTAGATAGCTGCGTCTGCTTGGATCTTGCATTCTCTTCTGCTTAGCTTTGTCTCTCTTGCGATCCGGACGCACTACGATGACAGGTACTGGAGAATTCTGCAGGCACCACTTTGATATCGAATTGGGTTTGAGACCTGAGATTCCGTTCAGGCTGCGTCCTTTTGTGCCGACAATTAGCGAGTCGGGGTGGTATAAGTGCATCAGACGAAGCAAGAGCAGCTTTATATTCCCGACTGCAAGTTCTACTACAACCGATAATTCTTTGTCTTCCTCATTCATCTTGATGACGTCGTGTTGCATCTGTTTCGCTTGTTGTCTAAATTTCTCTTCGGTGTCGTCATTCGACAGTGCGATTTCTAAGAATGATAAGCTCGTTTTTATGAGACTACTGGAGACCTTACTTGGTTCGATCACTCTGAGAGCAATAATTTCGTCTCCATCATCGACCATTGTGTCGACAAGCCACTCCATAGCCGATCGTGAATATTCATCGTCATTATACCCTATGATGAAGGAACGAGAACGCCGCGTAAATCTGTAAGCCTCGTGCCGTGTCTTAAGGGTGTAGCTGATCAAGGAGGCATCCTCATTATCCAGAGTCGAGAAAGATACACGCTTCTTTTGGTATTTCACTGGTTCAGGCGATCTAACACGTCGACCGGTAGTATCGGTCGATCTCGAGGACCGCATTGACGAGTGCGAGTCGTGCCTGTCCCTACGCATGGAACTAGCAGAAGCAGAGGCTCCGATTAGAGCACTTGGCAGGTTTGATGAATTGCTCAAAAGCACGGCTGGAGGTGACACATCTCGAACAATCCTTGGAGGGGCTGCGAATGAAATCGACATGACAGCGTACGAAGATATTGGGACCGAAAGACCGGATGCTCGTTCGATATGTTGATGTCAGGGTGCTGCAGTAGTCGTTAAATATCGCACTGAGATGATTGACCGAATCAAGGTATTCGTGACGGGTCAAAGGTGATGTCGTTGTTAGGTGAATGCGCTAGAGGCTTAGAAAGTGTTCGTCTGAGCGATAGCTGGGACTGTCAAGGGACGGTTATGCACAACACAGATCTCGAGACTGCAGGTATAAGCTCTACAGACTCAAGCCAGTCATGCAACAGACGGGCTCATGGTAGGCGAATAAAGAGGTAGGCTGACGGAATGTTCACGTAGAGGCAGGCATGTGACGAACTGGAGAAAGAGCTGCCCTCACTGCGCTGCACTCACCACCTCACCGCTTGTTTGGTTAGCAGTGGGGAAATGGCAGCTCAGCCTCCATCCACAGTCAAGCTTTCCAAGGCTTTCCACCAGACTCGAGATTTGCACAACCAGCTATGGCCACTAGGCAAATATGCAGATCTTACCAATGTAAGTAGCCAGGTAACTATGATGTGTCTCTACCTACTGTAGTTACCTATTGTATCTATATACTAAACCTTTGGTGAGTCACCAGATAAGTTGGTAGGTAGGTGAATAGATTGCCTGAAACGTGATCAGATTGAGCACAAGACTGTTCTTTTGCTCGCTGTTTTTGAACTTTGATCAATTTGTGTCCTGTCTGGAAATCTCATTTCATTTGAGCAGTGTGACGGGTATACGTGCTGCTGCTGCTGCTGCTGCTGCCAACGCAGATTGAACAATATGATCAATTGTATCTCTTCTGCATCAGCGACCGTGTCCTGGCCATGGTATTTGCAAGTGTAAGCGTCCCTGAGTATACAGTACTCAGTACTACCAGAAGTGTGCCAGTCCACGTGTATAATGGACCACTGATGGATTAATATTAGTGATGGATCACTACGGTACCAAGGTTTAGTAAGGTTGATGGAGATACAACTGAGGTGGAATTGGCTGTTTCCGGCCGTCTTTCGCCATTCAAAGTGCGCTTCTACTTCGGAAAATCCTGGATTCCAAGCTCTTATTGGCCAATGACGGAATACACTCCTCGGACCCTCGATCGCATTGCCAATTGCCAAGACAAAAACATCTTCTGACCTTACAGCTATAAGTAATTCATGCCAGCGAGATCTACCAAGACACCATCGGCAATTCCGCTCTTTTGACGTTTCCGATTGCATGCAGACAGATTCTATAGCTGGATTGAATGCTTAATCTCGATAAATATAGAGACACCTGGTTGGCAGCAATAAGCGCTTAGTTTGCAGCACTCTCGGCGAATTCGTTGGCAAGGGTCGACTATATGGCGCCAAATTGGGAGGTTATCGCCTCAAGTATTTGCGTCTTATTCTTGATTGGCCTCTTCGTCTCGGTGTCGTACAAGTACGCGCTTCCGCTTTTCATCAGCGAGCTGGAATCCACCCCTCGTCTGATCAAGGCAGTTTTTGCGACCACGTCAGGCATATCCTTGCTCGTGTTCTACTTGATCTGGGCAGAATTTGGAGATTGGATTCCTGCTATCAGGGCGCCTGTCTGGCAGTTCTCGACAATTATACTGCTGGCTCTGTTGATCGTGGTAATCCCACTCATGCTCGATCTTGCATACTTCTCTGACGGCTCGGGCATCACAAATCGTCACAAGTTATTCTTTACTCTTCTAACATTTACCGCACAGCTCTACACTTTCTATGCGATAGGTAATTACCTGCCTCGCGAGGTCGCGTCGTCACCGACTTTCTTGGCTGCTTGCGTATTGCGAATAGGATTCTTGGGTATATCAGCCATAGCTCTAGTCTCGGCCTTCGGGGCTGTGTCAGCACTGTATAATCTCTTCTCCAAGAAGCATATTGTGAGCGAATTTGAGCTTGCTAGGGTCAAACAAAGCTCCGAAGCCACCGTGGAGCAAATTCAGGCAAAGACCCGACTGATTCGCAAGTTAGAGGTCCGCGAGACTGCGACCTCAGGAATAGTTGCGCGTTTGATAGGGACCGGAACTACATCATCCATTGAGCTCGCCGCCGCTCAAGAGGACTTGACAAACCTGCAAGACTTGCATAATTCGCTGGTGGCCGACTTGACAGCAGCTCAAGGCGCTTTCAATGATCAGAATCGCAACAAGACCACAGCAGGTATGCTGTTCAAGGCATTTGATGTTGTCTTTGTGGTCTACTGCATCTACAGAATCTGCACTACCGTATGGAACTTGACCCCATGGAAATCAGAAACCTCCGATCCCGTGTCTCAATTATTAGCTTTGATCGCGGCCAATTATGATGAAAATATAGATCAGGAGACGTGGGCCAGATCGATTGGTTTCATGCTCAGTGGCGTTGTCATTCTAGGATCCTTGCGAGCATGTCTATTAGTGCTAGCACGCATGTCAAAAGTGCTACCACGACTCATAAACCAACAATCTATGGCATTGGTCTTTGCACTGCTGATAGGGCTCTACAATATGGCGACTGCAATCGTATTGTGTCGTAATCTGCCTAGCGAATTCGGTCGAAACATTCGGTACAACCTTAGTGCTAGTCTCGACCAGTCTCGATTCGACGTCTGGTTTGATGGTGTATTCTTGGCCAGTTGTGTCTTCACAGCTCTTTTTCTCTTCGCACAACAAAAGTTGTCTGGCATGGATGCCGAAGATCAAGGCGAGAAGCGAGTGTAGCTGGTTTATGTCAGCCGTGCAGGCAAGCATCGTTTTAACAACTTCATATTTGATGCAATCGCCTATTGACGCTGCTGTGGGATTGGTGTTTCTCCAGCTGCAATTAACAATGTATAACGCACAACTATATATGTTTATGATAAGAGATATGGATGAGAATGACAAATGTACATACAATGCAACGAACTATTGAGTTAATTCGTATGTTTTCACTCTCGTACAGATGTGTTGCCAATGCCCGATGCCGCGGCAGAGCATACGTTTGCTCAAATCCTGTGTCGTCTGAGACTCAACTGGCCATGGAGCACAGCTGTAGCTGATGGTGCAATCATGCATACAGTAGGTACGGTACGGTACGGTATGCAGGACGTCTTTCTGTGTGCGTCCTGTGCGGGAATGCTTCCCGAGATAGGCATCTTGACCCGTTCGTGCAATTTCCTTCCCCGTCCGTCCTTCTCGTAACCCTCACTGCCGAGCAGTTTTGGCGCTGCTATCAACCAAAAGTCACCTACCCACGAAAAAATTGGTCTACACTTTGGCCCCAGCTCCTACAGACTAGACCAAGGAATCCGGACCAGCTCGGCCGGTCGTTCTCCTTTACTAGATCAGAGAAGACCAGTCAGGTCGATTCTAGAGGCGCTCTGTCATACGAGTCGCCATTGATTGCTCGTATCAGTTCGCCGATGAGCAATTCAAGTAATGATGTGAAATCCTCAAAGCCTGTGTTCAGCTATGCAAGAGCTGCTCAGGGCTCCAGTACACCGACTTCAACTGCTGTAAGTCCTCAGCTCAACGGGAAACAAGCACCAACCACGGATGACTCGACTGCGATCTCTAAAATCGGTGCAACAAAAAATAATGACGAGAATACCGTCGAGCCCAATAATCCCCCATCACAAAGTATGCCTAAGCACAAGAGTCAGGCGAGCATAAGTAGCGCCACTGGATCACAACCTGCATGGGCACAGACTGCTTCAGGAGTACATATGCCTCCTCGCAGTGTATCTACCACGGCAAATACCACGAACTCAGTTCAATTTGGAAATTTTGTTGACGAGGCAAATCTCACTCAACAAAATTCCACTACAATCACAAAAGCGACCGTGCAGGCAGCCAGTGGAGGTACTGCACCTCCCGCCGCTATCGTAGGCAAAGATGTGCCACAATTTGGTTCTGTTCCAGCTACGAATTCGTCCGCAGATTTGGTTAGTACATTTTTTATCACTTGTTGAACAAGCTAACCATCAGCAGAAGTCTGTCTCACATTCCCGAAGTAATTCTATTACTTCTGAGTTTCGACCAAATATGTCACCCAATCCTTCCTTCGCAGCAGGATATCCTGTATCTGGACCGCAATTTGGACAATTCTCGCCTGCAATGCCGAACTATAGAGGTCGTGGAGGAGGTATGAATCAGTATTCAACTCGTGGTGGTGCGAGGAACGTAGCAGGTCCGAGGAATAATGCGCAGAGCCCAATGAACAGCCCCCAACAATCACATGTCATGGGTTCGCCAATGGGGTCTCCTGCCATGTACGGAGGTTACATGCCACCACAACAGATGTATCCTGGGTACGGTGGCTATTCTCAACAGTATGCTTACAATCAGGGTCAGTACTATCCAAGTCAGCACATGAATCAGAACTATGTGAACCCGCAAGCAGGTCGAGGACCAAGCAACTATTCTCAACAACATCAATATCAGAACCCTAACTTGCAGAATTCCCAAGTCACGACCATGTCGCGCTCAGGCTCTACAGCATCTGAGCGGCCGTCAGCAGCACTGAGTGGTAATGGGAATAGTGCATCGACACCCACTGCTGCTCCTGCGTTCACGACACCACGAAAGAAGGGAAGTTCAGCGATTAGGATTGTTGATCCGAATTCCAAGAGTGAAGTTGTGCTGCCAAAATCTGCTGCTCCGGTTGAGCTCAAACGTGAGACGACTCCAGCACCTAGTCCAAAGCTCGACCGAGCAGTCTCGAGCGGCCCTGCGCGTCCGCTCAGCGCTGCCTCGGCGGCGTTACCGGAAACGGATGAACAGAGGAAAAGCAAGCAAGATGCTGCCAGACAAGCCGTACTCGACAAGATTGCAGCTTCAAAAGCTGCCGAGCAGAATATTCAGGACGAAAAAGTCAAAGCGGAGAAGGCAATTCAAGATGCAGAAGCTGCATCTCAACGAGAAAAGGCTGCAGCAGAGGCTAAAGCTGCTCAAGAGAAAGCTGAAGCCGCAGCTAGAGCTGCCGAGATCGAGGAAGAGCGAGCCGCAACCACGAAAAGAATAGCTGAGGAACAAAAAGCGGCCGAAGAGCTTGCTGCCAAGGAGAAAGCTGCTCTCGAAGCAAAAGTGCGCAAAGAGGAGGACGACGCACGAGCACTTGCAGATGCTGAAGCCGAAAAGGTCGCGAACCAGCAGAAAGAAGCTGCCGCGAAGAAAGCTATAGACGACGCGGCTGCGGACAAAGATGAAGTTCAAGCTGAGACGCCAAAACTTGCAGATGCGGAGAAGTCCGCGCTTGACACTATCGTCGAGCCCATATCTCAAGGTCAAACGGAGGACATTATCGAGACAAAGACAGCAGACGATGTTGCACAGGCGCATCCGAGTGATGAGCAGCGAGACCAGACTTCGGAGGCCACCAATAATGACAGCAAAAAGAAGGAGATTTCGTTGGAGGTCGATGCACAAGCCGATAAAGCGGCTCCATCTGCCATGACTACGGCACTGAAAACATCTCGAAGAATTTCAAATGTATTTAGCATCACGTATCCCTCTGGAATTAATGGCCCTTCAAAGGATATCAATAAGAGCTCCAAGGACGGAAAGTGTAAATACAATAAAGAGTTCTTGTTACAATTCCAGAAGGTCTTCGTCGATAAACCGACCTTCGATTGGGACGATGTCATCAAGAGTGCAATGCGCGATCCTGACTCAAAAACGGGCAAAGGATCAATGGGCAACAGGAGCGGTTCCAACAGAACTAATGCCAGTCCATTCGGTGGTCTGCCATCGTTCAATGCAAAGCCACTCAAGTCTTCTGACGAGCGATTCCAGCAGGCTGAGAGGATGCGTGCTGCTGGTATAGATCCAAAGGAAGCTCTCTCCGGAGGTCCATCTTTCGAGCGAGGGTCGAACTTTAAGCCTTCGGTCTCCCGCAAGGAGTCTACAAACGCTAATAGCCCTCGCACCGAATCGAAACGTGGTGGTAAGGGTGGCCGGGCAGTGAGCAATAGACCAGAGAAAGCTCAGGTTGGTGCACCCACAATCGCCCCTGAAGATGTCAAGCCCTTGGCAAATTCTGGCAATAGATGGACTCCTAAGAGGGCTGCTGAGGTTGAGCCACTACCTGGTGCGGAGAGTACCGCTATGGCGCCCGAGATTGTGCAGAGGAAGGTAAAGGGTCTACTAAACAAATTGACGCTTGACAACTTTGACAGAATTACTGACCAGATTCTCGAGATTGCTTCGCAATCGAAAGATGAATCGGATGGTCGCACATTGCGCCAAGTCATTGCACTAACGTTCGAAAAAGCCACTGATGAGGCACACTTTTCCAATATGTACGCTCGTTTCTGCAGGAAAATGATGGAGTGCACTTCCGATGAAGTCAAGGACGAAGGCATCACAGACAAGCATGGTAACCAAGTCGTGGGTGGAACACTCTTCAGGAAATACCTGCTGAGTCGTTGTCAAGAAGACTTTGAGAGGGGTTGGAAGACCGATCTGCCACCAAAACCCGACGGGGAACCCCAATCTGAGGAGGCTGCGATGCTGTCTGACGAATACTACATTGCAGCTGCTGCAAAGCGTCGTGGACTTGGATTAGTACGATTCATTGGAGAGCTCTTCCTGCTACAGATGTTGAACGAAAAGATTATGCAGGAGTGTATCAGGAAACTCCTTGCAAATATTGTCGACCCTGAAGAAGAAGAGATCGAATCCCTATCAAAATTGGTCGAAACCGTGGGTTCTGCTTTAGACTACACCGAGAGAGGCCGCGAAATCATGAATGTCTACATGCAACGCATGCAGCAATTGACAACTTGTGACTCGCTCTCTTCACGTATCAAATTTATGGTGCTTGATGTGCTTGATCTTCGAAAGGCTGGCTGGGTTGGTAGCAAGACCGACAAGGGTCCAAAGACCATCTCACAGATTCATGAGGAAGCCGCTCAAGCCGCAGCACTGAAGGAGTCCCAGAGGGGCCCATCACATCGCGGAGGCATGGGCGGTATGGGTACTGGTGGTGGTCGCCCGGACTTTGGACGAGGCGATGCACGTAATATGTCTCGACGACAAGACTCTCATGGACCATCACTTACCACCGGAGCTGATGGTTGGTCAACTCTCAAGGCATCCGCGACCCGTGACATGAGAGTTGGCGATTTGACCAAGTTTGGAAAGTTCGGGGAGAAACGAACAGCCAGTTCTCAGAGCACATTCGGGCCTGGTGGTAACCTCTCGCAAGCCACGCGAACCAACAGTAATCAAGTATCTCGCAATCCCTCCCACTCAGGCATATCTCGTGAAGACTCACGCGCGTCGCAGGCACCATCAAACCCATTTGCTGCTCTGGAGGGCGAAAGTGGTGATCCTTTAGAGGTGCAAGAAAGTCCAGTGCAAGAAGCTGCTTCCGAGCGTCCCCGCCTCAATCTGCTGCCTAAGGGAGCGACTGATGGCACTACTAGTGAAGGCATCGCTAAGGCAGAGGATGAGAATAATGAGCAATCGACTTCTGACGAGCCAGCGAGCGAGGATGCCGACACGATACCAATGCCTGGGGAAGAGTAATGCATAGCCATGTCCAAATTTCTAAAAGTCCCGAGCATTTTTGTCAACCATATATATAATGCACAATTATGCCTATGCTTGAAGTTCTATGCCCTGTGAATGTGCTTGGCGTATCGCACTAGTCACAGTATTACTCTGTCTCATTGAAGGTAAGCAATAGTGTTGTCCAATTTTGTGCTGTGACCTGATATTTGCAGATTGGTAGCTGAGCAGGTGAAGGAAGGACTGACATGTGATTTTTAGTCGCCTGAAACAGAAACTGGTCCCGCGGTATCTACAGTAGGAAGCCTTGGGCAGGCTCTTTCCTGAAAGCACATTGCGCCGAGGTACCGCACCTCACCATGGTGCTGAATCCCTCAACCTCAACCAATACGACAGATGTGTTTGTAAACTTCACTCGACATCCTTGCAAACGTCCACGTAATTGCTTTGCAAGGACGTGCAGGATCGACAAAAAGAGCAATGTCGACCACAAAGGTAGTTGTCCACCATTTGCAAGACTCGCGCTCTCAGCGCATCATCTGGCTACTTGAAGAACTCAAGGTGGACTATGAGGTCAAGCAATATATGAGAGTCAAGGGCAGAGCACCAGCAGAACTCAAGAAGATCTCTCCACTGGGCAAGTCACCAGTCATTACCGATGGCGATCTCGTGATTGAGGAGTCGGGTGCCATTCTCGAATACATTGTCGGTAAATTTGACACTGCGCGCAAGTACCAACCAGCGAGCGACAGTCAATTGGACGCAGAACGCAGGGCATATACTTTCTGGATGCATTTCGCAGAAGGGTCCATGATGGGCACATTGGTGCTGAAGCAGGTCTTTATGACTGCTCGACCGCAGATTCCGGTCTTTGTCAGATTCATCTTTGATCAGATTGTCAAGGGTCTGGACCAACAATACATGGGTATGTCACATGATTCAATGCACGAGAATGCTGACAGCTGACTCGAACTGTAGATCCCGACATTGAAAAGAACTTTGCCTACATCGAGAACCATTTGTCCAAATCTACTTGGTTTGCGGGGGAGAAGTTTACCGCTGCCGATGTACAAATGTCCTTCCCAATGGAGATTGCTGATCGGGGTGGATTGACGGAGAAGACGCATCCAAGGATCTTTGCCTGGCGCAAGAGAGTTGCGGCCATGCCCAGCTACAAAGCCGCTCTGACCTCGGGAGGGATGAAGTACGACTATGCCTTGATATAGTCTGGCAATTGTTGAGTTTTATACTAGCAAGATTCGTTCACAGTCTGCTCAAGCCTTGCAGCTCGGCTCTATGATGCGCTCATCGCTATCACCAATACTTTACAGGTAGTCATATATTTAACGTTTGCAGCAGCTTGATTTTGGCTTGTGTATATACGGGCACATGTTTACTGTGGCTCAGTTGGACTCGGTTGTGGAGAATGTGTCTCAATTTTAGTCCACTTTACAAGGCCCTCATCTACAGAGATGGTTATGTTATAAGATGGTAGGCACCGACTCCACATCCACGAGTACTGTAGACGGTCATGGTTGCTCACGTCGGCATTGTGTATGAACAAAATATCGGTCCGCCGACTTTATCCATTTGAGAGGACCGTGTTGAATCGGCATCACTTGATGCCTAAGGAAGCGTCAAGTCGAGCATCGGGAGCCAAGCTCAAAGCTCGATCGAGGACTGCCTCTGTAGCTGATCCAAAGGCGTCTCATCTGTATGCGGACGACAACCCAGAGACGACCCTCCATGGTACAGGGTTCAAGGACGCGGCCACGGCTCACAAGACAATCAAGCTCGTGTCGAAGCGGAGCTTGACGTATCAGTTTCAGACCATCAATACGATGCTTCATCGTGCAAAAGGTCATCCGCACAAGACTGCGACCATGATGGAGGCGATCGAGGTACTCGAGGAGTGGGTAGATTCGTACAAGACTCGCAAGGCAGGTTTGCGCACGTTCAAGTTGTTGCCAAAGGACAAGGTGGAGAGGTTCCTGAGGGTGGCGGAGGAGTACAACGAGTCGCACGAGACGACGGATGGGGATCTAGTGGAATTGGAGTTTGCGAGGATGTATACCAGTCTTCCGGCCAAGAAACGGTTGGCCAACACTTTGGTCGATCCGACACGGCCTGGAGAGGAAGATTGGGAGGTGAGACGGTATAATGCGTTGGTACAGCTAGTGCCAACCGACGACGCCTTGAAAACAAATCTCTGGGTGGATGAAAAGTCTACTCGACCTACGTTATCGCATTTACGATGCATCATGTGGGCGTATAGTCCTGCTAAAAAGGTGTGATGTAGTCCTTGTGACTATAACTGCACCTATCATAATTCTGTATATCACATGTACATGATTTCTAAACAATCCTGGATCGCCTCTGTAGATACCTCGTAGATATAAAGCAATGTACGAAAGTATAGAGTTTATATAATTGTATTTTCTACTTGCCACATGAATCAAGGAACCGAATATTATCCGGCGCATTTGAGCGCCGCCAAGCTACTGAAGTAAATATTTAGCCACAAGTCTACACTACAAGACTGACGATTCAAACTGCTTTGTATGGCAGAGGTCGAAGCAAAGTCAATCAAACCTCCGAGACGTAGATTCATAGGCAAAAGAAAGGCCGAGACTCCGAGTACCGCAGAAATCGAGGATGGTGTACTCGTAAAGCAGGACCGGGGCAGTAACTTGGCTGGACGGCTGGTGAACCAGATTCCAGAGGATATACTACACGACAAGGACATCAACGAAGCGATAAAATTGATTCCTGCAAATTATAATTTCGAGATTCACAAGACGATATGGCATATTCGAAAAAACGGGTCGAAACATGTGGCACTGCAAATGCCGGAAGGACTCTTGATGTTTGCCTGTACCATATCCGACATTCTGGAGCGGTTCTGTCAGATACAGACGCTCGTGATGGGCGATGTGACGTATGGCGCCTGTTGTGTGGACGACTTTACGGCTCGAGCATTGGGCTGTGATTTTCTCGTACATTATGGACACTCTTGTCTCGTCCCGGTGGACATTACCACCATCAAGGCACTATACGTGTTTGTGGACATTGGTATCGACATTAACCATCTCGTCAACACGTTGAGGCGGAATCTGCCCGGTGGATCACATCTGGCCATGGTGGGTACCATTCAATTTGTAGCCAGCATCCAGAGCATCAGACAGGAGCTCGAGGATGAATCCCGACCAGTCTCGTACCGCATCACCATTCCCCAAGCCAAACCACTGTCTCCTGGCGAGATATTGGGTTGTACGGCTCCAAAGTTGGCGGCGGGAACGGATGCTATAGTGTATGTCGGAGACGGCAGATTTCACTTGGAATCCATCATGATTGCGAATCCACTCGTCGAAGCGTTTCGATACGACCCTTACTCGAAAAAGTTCACTATAGAAAAGTACAAGCACGTAGAAATGAAGGAGATGCGACGGGCGGCAATCGCCAAGGCGAAAAGGGCGAAAAAGTACGGACTGATCCTGGGGACGTTGGGGCGACAAGGGTCTCCCAAGGTGTTGCAGAATTTGGAGACTCAGTTGCAAAAGGCGGGCAAGACGTACACGATTCTCTTGTCGTCTGAGATTTTCCCGGCAAAGTTGGCTCAGTTGTCGGACGTGGAGGCATGGGTTCAGATTGCGTGTCCTCGACTCTCGATCGACTGGGGATACGCATTCGAGGCGCCTCTGCTGTCTCCGTATGAACTATCGGTGGCACTCGACACGATCGAGTGGAAGGAAGAATATCCGATGGACTTTTACGCCAATGATTCGTTGGGTGGATGGACGCCAAATCATGGGAAAGCGAGACCGGCGAGGACGAATCGAACGAGGACGGGTATAAAGTCAGACATTGTCGAGACGATGCCCGATGGCACGACCAGCGAGCCAGTACCTGATACAACCTTGTCGTCCAATACGACCACTCCATTGGAAATGACGGAAGCACACTCTTCAAAAGCCATTTCATCGAATTCTCACGTATCACATTCACCCGTTCCCTCATCCAACGACTCCATTACATCCACCATCACGACACCCGCCTCCTCCATCACGACGAACCGGGAAGACTCTAATGACATTTGGGCATCGGATCGAGACGAGGACGACGACGTCGAGGACATGACTAACCGAACGAGGAATAAATTGAGAGAAGTTCATTCTGGAGCAGGCTATAGAGACGGCATCGTGTCTGCCAAAATCGTCGCGAATCAAGTCGGTTTCGACGAGAATTACAAGACGACTGCGCAAGTCGGTCTCTTGAGTGGTTGGATCTTGGGCACCTTGTATTCCCTCAAACACCTCCCATCCAATGACGAGCGAGATTCTGAACGAGTTCAGGCACTCATTGACGAATTGACTGAGAAATTTAATGTCACACAACTGTTTCAGGAAAAGGGCGTATTCGATGCCGAAGCGAGATTGGTCAAGGTTCCTGAAGTAATCACGAAAGGCATCGAGCAGACTTTAGCGATGGCGGCGAATCTCGGACTCGAAATCACGGTGCCGAGTAGTTTCTCAGAGTAGATGTAAATTTGTAAATATGAAAAATCTTTCTGAGAAAAAATGTCTACAGCAGTCCGTCACGAGTCTGCAACTTTTTTTTGCAAAATTGTATGCTAAAGAAAGCATTTATAAGTCCTGTCAAGTTTGTGAACACGATTAGAATTCGATACATTCTTAAAAGCTAAAGACTTGATCTTGAAGTTTAGACACGGGGCGAGCCTTCTCGTAGCCAAGACTCTCGGTAGCCTTCTTCATGGCACTGATCATCGGAGGTGGACCACACATGAGAATCTTGATGTCCTTGGCAGGCGCAGGACAGTGAGTCTTGATGATGTCCGTGGTGACGAATCCTGTACCCTGGGTCCAGCCTTCCGGTGGATTGTTCAGGACGTGGTAAATTTTGAAATTGTCGTACTTTGTGGCCAACTCGTCGAGCTCTTCTCGAAGGATAATGTCGCCCTCGTTGACGTTTGCATAGATTAAGCTCACTTTGGTCTTGTCCTCTGGATTCTTGAGTATTGCCCGAATGATCTGAAGACAAGGTGTGATTCCGGTACCACCAGCAATCATTCCGAACGCCCTCACGAGACCAGGAGCATACACCATTTGTCCTTTAGGACCCTTGACCTTGATTGTCTGGTGAATCTGCATCTCCCCGAGGTATTTAGACACGAGTCCTGTCGGATAAGACTTTACAATGAGGTCGAAATACCCTTTGTCATCGTCAGAAGAGGAAGGAGTATAGGATCGAGCTACTTCCTTGCCGTCGATATCGCAAGCAATTGTAATGTGTTGTCCGATCGGTAACCCAAGAATGCTGTGCTTTGTAGGTAGTGCGAAGCGGTAAAGCGCGGTGTTGGTGCTCATTATCGTCTTTTCTACCAGTTCATATTTCTGGTAGACATCCTTCTTCAGTACCGCTACCGTTCTCCCTCTGTAGAATTTGGCAAAGACGAGGACAGAGACAAGACCAATAGAGTATAGGAACCATGCTGGCCTGACGATCAGTGTACCAACCAAAACCAGACCTGCTGGAATGACAATACCATCCTACGCTATTAAACAAAGCAGATTGAAGAATCTTGCGGACCTACTCTGATAGTGTCGAGACCAGTTCCCTGCTTCTGAGCCATGTTGCTGAATCTAGAAGTGGCTACGACCGGATGCAATTGAGATAGCTTTGATTTATGTAGACCGAGGATTTGGGCAGTATTGTATCGCAGTATGGCAGCGGTGACCAAATGACCAACCAGAAACGCTGGGGGAAGAAAGCTCAGGCGGTGGCGGCCTCGCTCAAGCTCTTTCCAGCCACAGAGAGCGTTCACTCATTCTTGCATAACAATCATACGAGAAAGTCACAGTTGACCGTAAGGTGAACTTCTTTTGGATTACTACGTAGTCTGTACGCTGTTTAGCCGTAGATATTCTTAGAGCTCTGTCCCACTTTCGTCCACATGCTGTATACAATTCAGGCCATCGCTTGACTGGATCGTCTATGAGCCTGCACATAGACGTGACAATACACTACATGAATGTCGTGAGACCCGCTCAGCGACATCTAAAGCCTATCGTATCGTCATGCCGACTCCATCCATAGTCTTGGCGCCTCGCTCAGCTTCCACTGACCTCTTCTTAGCCTCGAAAACCTTCCAGAATTTGAGATTCTCGTCTGATGAGGTGGTGGCCAAGGTGGTGCCATCCGGCGATAATGCTGCGTGAAGGACTCTCGAGTCATGCGCTGGGATATCGATAATCTTAGAGAGTGTGTTTTGTGCATATGAATGTACAGTGATTTGGTTGTCTGGGAAACCGTGGGTGGACACAATCTCTCGGTGTGTTGGGGACCATGTGAGTGAAGTGACTTGTGAAGTGCACTGCGTACTCGAAAGTCTCGAGCCAGATGTGGAGGAGAAAAAGTGGATATTTCGGTCTGACGAACCACCGCCGGTCGCCAAGAGCGAAGTATTCCAAGGACACCAAGCCAGAGCTTTTACAGCAGCGGTATGGTTTGTTTTGGTAAACTTCGGTACCGCAGATCGAGCATCCCAGATGTTTACCATATTGTCGTTGCCACCAGATGCAAGCTGCTGTCCATCGGCTCTCCAAGTTAGACCACAAACCTCGCTTACATGGTTCTCAAACGAAGAAACGTGATGCTTCTGTATCCTCACATCTGAGTTATGGATGGCCCCGTTACGAGCCCCAGATGTAAGCATATGGTTGTGCCATGACAATGACGAGCATCGGGCCTGGTGCCCAAGAAGTGATCGCATCTTTGATCCGGTCTCGGAATCGTAGATCGACATCTTCCCATCAGATAAACCTACTGCCAAATGTGTGCCATCTGGTGCCCACTTTATGGATGATATGTAGTTGGAGGATTCACACTCGAGTAACGAGCTCACAGAACCTGTCTCGGCATTCCAGACATATACCATACGCTCTAGAGCGATGGCTACACAGTTTGAGCTGGACCAGTCCAGCAAGTTGAGATAGTAATCGTCAACAAGACCTGGTGCGTCTAAAACTCGTTCCGGGACCGTGTTGACGCGTCGTTTGACCTTCTGAGTGTTGACCGGAACTAGGGGGCGGTTGTATTGAGTGGTGAGCATCACTGGACCCTTCGCCTCTGGAGCCTCTGGTTTGAAGGCCAGAATGCGTTGGTTGAGAGCAAGTCCACATGCTTCCGCAACTTGAGAGGAGTATTCAAGGTCTGCAAAAGCTGTTGATGAGGTGCCGTGCGATGACTTGGGTCGTGTGTCAGTTGCCTTTAGGCTCGAAGTACCGGAATTCGTTCGTGCAATGAACCTATCACCTGCGGAGCGCGAAGGCTTTTTTGTCCTTTTTGGACTACCTGTACCAGTCAGGGTCCAGTCAGAAGTGACACGATCGAGCTTGAAAGGCGAGGTCTTCCTAAGCGTTGATTTTGGGCTCGGCCTGCGAGTCTGTTGTGAGATGTTGAGGTTTCGAGGAGTGAGAGGACTGTTTGAGTACAGAGACTGAATACTTGGCTTTTGTGGAGTGAACATGATTTCGCGAAGGGAATGAGATTCCTGAGACCAGCTCAAGGAGATACAGAAAGGAGCGAGAATGAAAGACGATCAAAAGAAGGATAGTTCAGAAAATAAAGGAGACTTGTGCGAAGAAATAGTACTGAGGGCAGGTTCCAGGAATCGCGTCACGATCCTTCCCACGGCACAGCATCGTCCTTCGTCACATTCCAATCACAAAAGCCACAACTTAGCAACCGGCTAGAAATTAGGAAGTTTTTAGGAGTTCAACGGTCAGGCAAGCCCCAAATGATCGTTCTTATCGTATGCCCTCATCAGGTCAGTTTCAATTGTCGGGTGGGTCGAATTCAGTCAAGGTCCATGTATATGGCCAAGCAAGGGAGTATTTGTAAGTTCTATATGAAGAGCAGGACAACCTAAGGGCGTGACTGCTGTGCTTGGATTTTAATTCGCTGACGCTACCACTCCTGATAATGTACAAAACCTCACATACTTCTGCTCTCGATACGCATTAAATAGCGTAAAACATACTTGCGAGGCCCTTAGCGCACATATTTCTTCATGAAAGATCTGTGGAAATCGGACCGTAGCAAATCGTTGACAAAGTCCTTTTTGCCTGACTCATCCTTCTCTTTCACTCGAAAGACAACGTCTTCGTCCCATCTTCTCTTCAAATTGAAGTCTGCCGAACTATTCATGAGAGGGTTTCCAAAAGCAATCTCCTCTTCTCGCATCGCTTGCTCTTGTGCAGCCGCTTCAGCGTCCTTGCGAGACGCTTCCGCTGCTCTTTCAGCCTTGATCTTTGCTAGCTCCCTCATTAACTCAGCGGTTTCATCCTCATCGTCCGATTCTTCAGAGGACTCACTGTGGCTCTCATCAGAGTCGTCAGCATCAATGTCCTTCGTCTCTTCTAGGATCCGAATTTTCCGTGCCTCTAGAGATTCGTCTTCTGGGGTCTCTGTTACCTGCGTTGTATCTGCTATTCTGAGTTGAGGCTGCGTTTGCGCTGCGTCCTCTTTCTTGCCGTGCTTGGAAAGATGCTCCCGTTCGGCAGCCAGTAATTCATCCTTCAAAATGTCACTGGAGACGGCCACTTCAGCGTCGCCTCCTTGTCCAGCCTGTCGATATTTGAGCTTTTTATGTGCCGGTAGAGAGCGAGATGCATATTGTCGCGTGGGTGCGGCAGAATTATCCTTGCCACGAGCGGCGTCGAATGTCGGTCGATGCGCCGTGGTCATCACACAGCTGCCAGGGCTTTCACGACAACTCTTGAGCTTTGAATGCTATCAAACGGTCATCAGAGCAATGCTATCAGCTCATAGCACAGCGAAACCCTGTATAAGCACTTAAATGGACAAAACAGTAAAGTATTGGTATTGTTGTCCGTGGCCATGGACGGTAGTTGTTTCACCTGTGCAGTGGACATTGAAACACCGCGGCTGTGATTGCCCGTTTTGACACACCAACCCGAACGCGGTTGTGTTGCTCCGACAATTGCTGCCAACAATCATTCCGTCCATATACTTTACCCTAACTGTTGTGTCTGTGCCCGCCATATTTACCAACAAAGCCAAGGGTCGAAATCAGCGATACCGGAGATCACGATTCCATCACAAATCACAGTGCTTCACTAGTCTTGACACGCACATTGAGAGCTCTTCCTCTCAATTCTAGTACTCGTACATTAAAGCCCGGAACAGCTAGAATGGAGTCGGGACTTCCAGCAGGGTGGGAAATCAGGCATTCTAAATCAAGAAATCTACCATACTACTTCAACGCGGCAACTTCAGACTCACGTTGGGAGCCTCCACAGGGAACCAATTCAGACAAATTGGCACTTTACATGGCGGCCCATCACAGCTCAGATGCTCCGGCTCCATCAACGTCCGCCAAGGGAGACAAGATTCGAGCTGCACACTTGCTCATCAAACACAATGGCAGTAGGCGACCTTCCAGTTGGAAAGAGCCCAACATCACTAGGACAAAGGACGAGGCCACAAGTATACTGCTGGGCCACGAAGCCAGAATCAGAGCCGGTGGCTTGACCTTGGGTGATGTCGCTGTGACTGAATCGGATTGTTCTTCTGCTAGAAAGGGTGGAGACTTGGGTCTCTTCGGTCGTGGGGAAATGCAAAAACCTTTTGAAGATGCGGCGTATGCTCTCAAGGCAGGTGAGATGAGCGGTGTCATCGAAACGGATTCTGGTGTACATTTAATTTTAAGGACAGCCTAAGCACTTCATTGTGATCGTTATATGGTTCGTGTGTGCTATTGAACTCCATCTCTCCATTTTGCAATCTCTGCACCATGAGGAATGACTAGTGGTAAAAGTCTACCATTAATTCTTGAGCGAGTCTTTTATGAAAAATACGAGATCAGACTTCTTTTGACTGACTGGTTTTCCCTCGAACGCGTCAGGAAAGTCCTTAATCACTTGTTTTAGCACCGGCAAGGTCAATTTCTCTATATGTTCCTCCCTTATCGCCCGTCTAAGGTCATCCACGGTGGTCTGGGCTATTTCTGTCCTCGCTTTCTTGCTAGCTTGTGCTGTTGATTGAGCTTCTCCCATTCGCTTTTTTATTGCCGGACTTGGCATTAGGTTGTCCTTCATCGCCTCGAGGCACTCGTTCCACTCGTGAATAGGCTGCCCTGCTCTTTTCTCGATGCCCTTGTATTTCGGTAAGGTGCTGTCCGGTTCAACCTCAGGCATGTCCTCCTCAAGAGCAAGTGCCTGTAGCGTGCGCCAGTGCCACTGCAGCGCTGGATTTCGATATTTCATCGGATCATAATCAGCAAGCTTGAGGTAACGAATGACATCTGACATCTTATCAGTGAGTTCGTCAGGCGATCGCATTACCTCCGTCGGCGGATTCGATCTGATATCGTCTGCAAATGGCAATGTGATCAAGAAGATGCCTGGGGGATTGATTTGCAGATGAGAGTCAGCTGAGACGATCTCCTTGGATGGAACCATGGCCACCATTGATGGTATAGCATTCTTCCTCGGTATAAACCAAGCAAGTCCGAATTTGTCCTTTTTCAGAAGACTTTGATGTATGGAGGCAAACACTCGCGTGCTACCAACAACGGTTGCCTCGTGAGGATATATGAAATACGATGGTCTCATATTGTGCCAGATTCTGAGTTTGTCGTATGATTTAATTCCGACCAATCTTAGAATGGGATCTTCAACATATTTGATGGCCTTGAGTTCGTCTTCGGCGAATGTGATCTTGTCCTCGCCGAATTTGAAACCTTTCCTGATCTCATCTTTTTCTAGGGTCTTGGATGTGTCTATACAGACGTTCGTGGTCTCTGTCTTTGCGAACTGTGGGCGTTCTCCCATATTATATACATATGCAGATTTAGAAATCTTTTGTTCTTTGAACATGATATAGCCTTTGACACCGATTTGTAGATCAGCTCCAAGCTCGAATGGTATGCTAAAGATAGCTCTCTTCGGGGAAACCTTGGCCTTGATTCGGTCCATCATCTGCTGAAATCTCATCTCGCCTTCCTCCACCAAGTCAAGCTCGTCTGTAGCATCATCGTCATCCTTGAAGATAATGTCGTCGTAAAATTTGCGACTATTGAATGGCCTCTTTGAGGTAGATACAAAAATTGGCTCTATCCTTATACCGAGATCATTGAGGTCACGAGCACGAGTGATGGCAGCTTGACGAATAGTTTTGTCGTTCTTGTGTGGGTCGTCTTCATTTGTGACGAGGATGATTCGTTTGAAGTTGAAATTGGGGCACTTGAGGCTGAACATACCGTTTGCAAGAAAGAGAACGTTGGTGAGACTCGGCGGCGAGTCCGCAAGAGTACAAACTTGTTGAAATTTGCTGTCGTCTCCTAGAACCTCTTTCAAGCTTCGCATGCTTGGAGCATCTGGACAATCAAGATCCACTAAAAGATGCACGTTACTACAAGCAGTATAACCGTAGGTATCAGGACAATTGGTGCCTTTAGTACCATACAGTAAGATACCGACCATGTCATTGGGATTTGCAATGATCTTGTAGGTCAGGAAATTATATGCGCACTCCAAAGCATGCTTGACTGTGCTACTTGTGACCCCAGCTTTGGTTGATAGCATTGTTTCTGAAACATCAATAACGAACAATGTCGCTTCTTTCTGTGCGGAGTACAGCTGATCCAGATACTGCTGGTCTTCTTCATCTTTGACAGCATCCTCCATCCTCGTGATACTGCACTGGTAGACTTTGGACTATAAAAACACAACACTCCTCACTTATGTGACAATGTTAGGACGACCGTAGTTTAGATGCAAGATAAGCATTTGACATAACGACTTGTAATCGAGTACGTGATTGTCTAGTGAAGATTCAACTTCGATTCGATGTCGAGTCGACTATGTGCGGGGAGTCGGAGCAAACCTCAAGAGTATGGTGCCTTGGATAGAGAGACGGGAGTTGCGAGTCATAGCTTCAACTCGAATACGTGCAGCATCTGTGATAGTCGGCGGCAGTCTGTTGTCGAGTGCGCTTACTGTGTCAAGCTACAAGTATACAGTAGAGTTGTAAGGTGTATCCTGCACTCCACAGCGTTCAGCTGCGTTTCAACGCCAAGATGTGGACGTTACAGTTCGCAGATCTCGTATTGACGTCTACTCCCCTGTATGGAGCGTGGCTGGGCTTCTGGCAGGTCGGCTTTCAACAACCGGCAACCATTAGCCCGCTAATTCTATAACTCGGTTACCATTCCACTGGAAGACGCTGCAGAACCGAAGACAATCTGGGTCTGAAATTGTTCAGAGATCGCAATAAGCGCAGACCTAGACCGCTGCTGGAATCGCATCTGTCGCAGTAATCGTGCTTGCTCAAACTTGCTCTAAGGGCCATAAGGCCGATGTCAAAACATACTTATGACTTGGACGATACTGACGACGACCCGTTCTCGCCGAGAGCATCGAAAGCAGCACATCCAGGCTACAGCCGATCGCCTCCTTCAGTAGCAAGCGCTTCTAACCCATTCTCAAACTATTATGAGGATGAATCGGACGATGATCGACTCCTATATGAAGCAAACAATGCCAGAGCGACACAAGGCGTTTCCACCGATCCTTCTAAATCGCCCCGACATGAGTCTCGTTTTGGCTCTATCGTTGACAGAGTCAGGGGCAATGCCGGCTACGCGAACACTGACAGCGACATAAATCTACCCTTGACACAACGAAAGCAGCACGTTCCGGACCTCGAGGACGTAGAGCTCGAGTCGGGCAATTCAACCCAACGGACGTTCAAGTCATTCTTCAAAAGAGCAGAAGTAGATCCATCTACGCTCGGTCCACGTATTATACACCTGCACAATTCATCAGCAAATTCTATCAACAAATATGTGGACAACCACATATCGACTGCAAAGTATAACTTTGCGACTTTTGTCCCTAAATTCCTCCTCGAGCAGTTCTCCAAATATGCGAATCTCTTCTTCTTGTTCACATCTGCCATTCAACAAGTGCCTAATGTCTCCCCGACCAACAGGTGGACGACGATCGGGCCCTTAGCTGTAGTCCTCCTGGTTTCCGCGATACGAGAGTTGATCGAAGATGTCAAAAGACATCAGCAGGATCGGGAATTGAACCAGTCTGCGACGGAGGTTCTTGTGGGTACATCTTTTGTAAAGAAACGCTGGGTAGATATCGCTGTGGGTGACACTGTACGAGTCATATCTGAGGAAGCTTTTCCCGCTGATTTGTTTCTGATAAGCTCTTCAGAACCAGAGGGATTGTGTTATATCGAGACCGCAAATCTGGATGGAGAGACTAACCTCAAAATCAAGCAAGCTCTGCCGGACACAGCTGAGCTCATCAGCCCCCAGGATCTGAGTCGGCTCACCGGCAAGGTCAAGTCTGAGCAACCGAATAACAGTCTCTACACTTTCGAGGCGACACTTACTATGAATTCGAGTAATGGGCAATCTCGTGAGATACCGCTCAGTCCCGATCAGCTGTTACTTCGGGGCGCACAGTTGCGAAACACCCAGTGGATTTATGGTGTAGTCATTTTCACAGGGCATGAAACAAAATTGATGAGAAATGCTACAGCAACACCAATAAAAACCACAGCAGTGGAGAAAATGGTCAACATCCAGATAATCTTTCTCTTCTTGATCCTCATTGTTCTCTCGATCATATCATCTGCTGGTGCACTCATCCTTAACTCTGTCAAGTCTAGCCAATTAGCATATCTGGATTTCGGATCAACGAATCGTGTATCTCAATTCTTCCAAAACTTGTTGACTTACTGGATCTTATATTCGAATCTCGTCCCTATCTCACTCTTTGTCACAGTCGAGCTTTGCAAATTCGTTCAAGCACAACTGATCAGCGCCGATCTAGATATGTACTACGATGTCACAGACACACCGGCAGTTTGTAGAACATCTTCATTGGTGGAAGAATTGGGACAGATCGAGTACATCTTTTCTGACAAGACCGGCACCCTCACTTGTAATCAGATGGAATTCAGACAAGTGTCTATCGCTGGTATAGCATATTCCGAGACAGTGCCGGAAGACAACAAAGGGCATTATATCGATGGCGAGGAGTTCGGTGTTTTTGATTTCAAGACACTGAAGAGCAACCTGAAGGAACATCCGTCAAGGGATATCATGCACCATTTTCTGACATTGCTTGCCACTTGTCATACAGTCATTCCGGAACAAATTGCGGAGAAACCTGGTGAGATCAAATATCAGGCAGCATCTCCGGACGAGGGAGCGTTGGTCCAGGGTGCTTGTGATCTAGGCTATAAATTCATCACTCGTAGACCAAAATCAGTCAGTGTCCTAGTTGACGGGCAAGAGCAAGAGTATCAACTTCTCAACATATGCGAATTCAACTCGACAAGAAAAAGAATGTCGACAATTTTCCGGTGTCCGGATGGCAAAGTGCGGCTTTACTGCAAAGGAGCAGATACCGTCATTCTGGAAAGGCTCCGTCAAGGTACACCAAACATTGAAAGGACGTTGCAACACCTAGAGGAATACGCCACAGATGGACTACGAACACTGTGTCTCGCATATCGTGACATACCAGAGAGCGAGTACCGCGAATGGGCTTCTGTCTTCGAGAAAGCTGCAACAACCATTAATAACAGAGCTGATGAGCTCGACAAGGCCGCAGAATTGATAGAGCGAGATCTAATCCTCCTCGGTGCAACGGCAATCGAAGACAGACTACAAGATGGCGTCCCGGAGACAATCTCCACTTTACAAACGGCAGGTATCAAGGTTTGGGTACTGACCGGCGATCGCCAAGAAACTGCCATCAACATTGGAATGAGTTGTAAACTGATTAGTGAGGAAATGATATTGATTCTCATCAATGAAGAAAGTAAGGAAGCTACACGCGAATCACTCGCTCGTCGTCTTGCAGCCTGCCGAGCAGCTCCAGAGGCTGAGCCGGAAGTCTTTGCTCTGATCATCGATGGCAAGTCCTTGGGCTTTGCACTCGAGAAAGATCTTGAAAAGGATTTCCTTGATCTGGCAGTAATGTGTAAAGCTGTCGTATGTTGCAGAGTGTCTCCACTACAAAAAGCCTTAGTCGTGAAACTTGTGAAGAGACATCTCAAGGCTATCTTGCTCGCGATTGGCGACGGTGCCAACGATGTTTCTATGATCCAGGCTGCTCATGTCGGCATCGGCATCAGCGGCATGGAGGGTCTGCAAGCGGCCAGAAGTGCTGATATCGCCATTGGACAGTTCAGATTTCTCCGCAAGTTGCTGCTGGTACACGGTGCTTGGAGTTATCAGAGGCTTTCGAAGCTCATTCTGTTCTCCTTTTACAAGAATATAACATTGTACATGACACAATTTTGGGTACGTCACGGACTTCTGTTCTGGAGTCGAGTCACTGATGTTTTTAGTATGTCTTTCAGAATGGATTCTCTGGTCAAGTCATCTATGAATCCTGGACGATATCTCTGTACAACGTCTTGTTCACTCTCCTACCACCGATCGTCATTGGTGTTTTCGATCAATTCATAAGCGCGAGATTGCTCGACCGGTATCCTCAACTGTATCAGCTCGGTCAGAAAGGTTTATTCTTCAATGTACGCACGTTCTGGGCCTGGGTTGTGAACGGATTCTACCACAGTCTTATTTTGTATCTTGCCGGAGTAGCGATCTTCCAAGATGACGGTATTGGATCAGACGGTCTCGTTACTGGACATTGGGTCTGGGGAACGACAATCTATACTGCTGTGCTCGCCACGGTGCTTGGCAAAGCGGCTCTAATCACCAATCTTTGGACAAAGTGGACTTGGATAGCCATACCCGGATCTTTCCTGTTCTGGCTTTTGTGGATACCTGTGTACGCCATCGTCGCACCCGCTATCGGATTTTCACTAGAGTACTATGGCATTGACCGTCACTTGTATGGAAACATCACTTTCTGGGCGACAATATTCCTGCTACCCACTTTCTGTCTGCTCCGAGACTTTACGTGGAAGTACGTAAAGCGTATGTACTATCCGGACTCGTACCACCACATTCAAGAGATTCAGAAATACAATGTCGCTGACTACAGGCCACGTATGGAGCAATTCCAGAAGGCTATCAGAAAGGTGCGTCAAGTACAAAGAATGCGAAAGCAAAGAGGTTATGCATTCTCGCAGGGGGACGAGGGCGCTTCGCGCGTTGCAAGAGCATATGATACGACGGCCGGCCGTGGTCGTTATGGCGAGGTATTGAATCATCCAGCGAAAGATGACAAGTCAAATGGGATCGGAGTGTCAACGAAAGTAATCGATATTTAAGCGCGAGCGAGCATCTGTAGTGCTAGCATAGATGCAAGGCACATACTCAAGGTCTAAAGAATCCCGAACCTTGCTGACTTGTATTTGGGTAGATTCTTCTGATCCAAGTCATCACGGTAGCACCGTAGCTACTGTGCTCTCATTTGGCGTCCTCATCGCTCATGAAGCGGCCCGTGCACTGGATGTACAATATGACACTATGCGGCAATTATGTGCTGGGATGAACCCTCGCAATTTTTGACATATGCAGCTATGTCATGCCTGTAGCGATATACCTGATAGCTCATGATAGCTCATGCTACGAGGAACCTTGATATGACTATATACTTGCAGCTGCGCGGTATCAGCGCAGCTACGGTACAGGCGCAAGAGCTATGGTCAAGTTATCATGTACACGTGAGGACCAAATCATTTGCAGCCGTGAATACAGGGCTTGAAGAGTGGCGGTCGAAGAACGTCTCGTGGCGATTCGTGGTGGAGTCAAGTGCGCAAGACTGCGAAAAACACGTTTGGCTTTTGCAACTCCTTGCATCTCACTTCTGATATCTTTCACCGGCCCAACCGACCTCTCCTCTACTACTTTTAGCATTACTGCTCGCAACAAGAATAGTAATTCGCTTATTCCCGCGGCACGATGTCCTTCCCCAGGACATCTTTTCTTTGGTAACTTTATGGACCCATGGGGTATGGGGTCTCCACGTCCATGCGACCATATAGCCATACCAACCTTTTTCTCTGTCGTTCCCTTTCAACGATTCTTCAGGTTTCAGATTTTTGGTGATCCAAATGTTTGGGCAACGCCCTCGAGATTTGCGTGGGTTGCGTGGGATTAGGTCTATGGAAATGATTACGTTGATTGCTGCCGAGGACGTCCTTGCACAAGTCCAGAAATGTAGTAAAAGGGGGACGCACTCAACGAACTCTGGTCAGAGTGGCTTCGTGGTGTCAGCCACGGATGAATAAATGTGATATTTCTATTCTTTGTCTCTTTTTTTTCTCATCTCCATTGTACATGTCAACTGTCTTTCGTACTCAACTTGCCTTGCTACGTCAACATGTGGGGACGGTCGGCGTGCTGCGCTTGTCAAACTGGAAAAAAAAATGTTGGGAGTCCCTTGTCAAAGATTCCTGTTCAGCGAGCCGCATCGCGTGCCAAACGAGTGAGTAGCATTTGCAAACGTGGCCAGTGATCGGCACTATGCATATCTTGATATCAGATACCTGTTCAATGGTATAGAGGATGAATGCTACCGAACATTGAAAACAGCATGCTGGATCTTATCAATTCAGGACACGGCATATTTGATGCAAAAGCTAGCTAGTGACAATCAAAGGTGTTACACGTGTTACCGATACACTTAAAGTAGCCACTAAAGTATGCCTGCACTACGCCGCATGCGTACGTGCCTGTTTTGCAGCATTACAATTGTGGATGCTGCCAGATATCCTGGCACTTTCAGGTACCATGACTAACGACTTTGGCAACCTACCGTAAGGGAACATGTGTCATGGCAGCTGCCGAAAAACACACCAGACCAATTTTGTACAATCTGTATGACCATACATGTAGATGGAAAATCGAAATGAAATCAATCCTGCTGCATATGCGCTCACTGTTGATCATGGCCTTGAACATCTTTCCTATGTAGAGCTCTACATGTACACGCCTCAAGTTTTCGTAGGCCCGCGTCATTACGAGCAAAATTTGTTTGCAAGCTCAAACGAGCTGTTCAGCTGATCAGTCTTAGATACGAATTGTACCTAGAACAGCTGCCACTAGCTATAGGTAGACTTTCGCGACACCTCCTCATACAGCTGCAGCTGATGTATTCTCTCAACGACAAAGAAGGTCCTGGTCGAAGAATGATAGCAATGTCAGCTCTGAAACATCATCATTTTGATTTGTACGAGAATCAGCAAGAGAATCATGATGATCTCGCATCTCAATTTCCGCATCCACTTGTCAGTTGGATTTGAAATAAACTTGAACGTGTTGAGTTATCCAGCCTTGCGCCACGGCAAGACTGAATCGTGAGGCTGAGGTTGGGTTGCACAGCAGGCAGACAAGCGAGTTTGCCAAACATCAGTGAGCAGAGATCCGATTGGTGATGAGAGATGGGTGATGGCTTTGATGATCGGGGAGAAGTGGCAGCTCGAGGCAGCGATTGACCAATCTTATGCTCAGATGGGAGCCGTCCTCCCACTAAAAGAGCCCACCAGAACAATCATTCTGTCCTCTCTACCTCTGCCTCTCCCAGGGCTCGCTCGAACGCCGACAGAGCAAGAGATCAAGACCTGTCTCCTGCATCTCCCTCGCCCTCCCCAAAGCTTCCACCCAAGTCGCGCAACCTGCGGCTCTTGTCCCCCCCCCCCCNCCCCCCCCTTCCACTCCAGGATTAGTGGGCGTCTCGTCCTCCGTCCTGTCCGCCGTTCTTGCTCAGGCGCGGCGCTTCTCCTCTCAACATCAAGGATCTCTTCTCTAATCAAATCTGGCTTAGGCTCATTCTCTTCCCTGCGCCCAACAGTCAGCTACCCTCTACTCTCTGCTACTGATCTCCTCAAGATTTGTCCCTTGACTGCCCAGCTAGGTCCCCTAAGCCTAAGACCGGGATTAGTTCTGACCTGCTTGAAGGTCAGCTGCTCGCGCTTGACTATTTCCTGGGCGAAACCTCAATTGTGTTTAAGCGCGGTTTCAGAGTACTACAGTGGTGAATCTGCCTGGAATCTACACGACGGCCTGGTGTGTGTGTGCAATCATCTTGCAGCTATATCACGGTGACTACTGAGGCATAGTCTCAAAAGTTCAGATGTCCGCAACCACTACTGCGAGACCAACAATGGAGTTTTTTAGTGGAAGAAATGACGTTCAGGACAGGTCTGAGCTCAGTTCCAGGAGGACTTCAAGTATGCGTACGATATCTGTCCCTGCTCTTCCACGAACTTACAACCCTTCTCCTACAGAATCTTCCGCAAGCAGTGATAATGAGTGCGATCGACCAACACTGAAATTGTCGTATCCTCGCGGTCGCAATTTGGATCGCGACGTTGAGCAAAAATTACACGAAGCGGTCTCATCGATCAAAGTCACTCGATCAATGTCTCCTGTGGAGGTACGTAAACAAATAGCCAATCTCAATCTCGACATTCCAGCTGTCAAGGTTACCACCGCATCTACATCTGTGTCACCGGAGCAAGAGTCAATTACAAGGCCACTCCACACCAAGTCTGCTTCCTTTCACAGCTTTGCGCAGGTTGTGCCAACAGTTTCTGCTCGAGAGAAGTCATGTGCTATCGAGGCAGAACCCGATGAGCAACACGCACATGGCAGACCACATCGGATGGTACGCAAAAAGTCTGGCGAACTCGTGCGATCGTCTCTGAAGATTGGAGCAAAGACGAGGCGACCTGCAAGCATGCCCTCGACTCCTGCATATACCAAGAGTGTGCATTTCGACCGCAAACTTGAGCATGTCAGACATTTCTTATACACTGAAAAGCCGGCAGCTGTGAGCGCCAACACCTCACCCACGCAATCATATCTCAACCATACCGAATTTCCCTTCCGAAGTCCTCCCAACCGACATAGCGACGAGTTTGAACTTTCCATCGAATTGCCCAACTTTGTGCCAGAAGCACAACAGCCTGACAATGATGGTGCCATCATCAAGGTCGAGACTGTCTATCTTTCAACAGACAAACGGGGCCTCATGGGCCGTGTAGCGGTCAGGAATTTGTCGTTCCAAAAGTCCGTTTGTGTACGGTATACATTGGATAACTGGCGAACAACATCAGACACTGCAGCTGAATATACTCAAGACGTAAGAAGGAAGCAACGGGAAGATGCCTTTGATCGCTTCCTCTTCCATATCAGAATTGACGATTTCGCTGGCGTCACGGACAAGACGATGTTCTTCTGCGTTCGCTACAACACAGCTGGACAGGATTATTGGGATTCTAATAACGGTCAAAATTTCCGTGTAGAATTCCACAAGCAGCCCACTACGGAGCGTCGGCACAGTGATCCTCCAGTGATGGCCCCAATCCGAAAGGCGTCCGTCGATGACATTCCTATCAGACTGGATGAAGAAATCGAGGCTCAAGGCAGATCAGCTTTCAAATCGCCCAGATCCCTCATTTTCGAAAATATCTACGATGACCATCCCACCTCTGGACTGGAAGAGACCGACCACGAGAAGCCGCTCAAATTCAAAACGATTGGAAAGAAAGGCGTCTCAGGTGACTCGTTTTCGAACCGCTACGACTTCGGTGCTTCTCTTAGTGCCGCCATCGCTGCAGCAAATTCTGCCCTGCAAGGCAGTGGTGACGAGGTGAAACTAAAAGGTAAAAGCGAGTCTGAGCACATAGAGCACGTCAATGACTTCAACCCTTACTTTTCCGTAAAACCTGTTCAGATGCACAATCATTCTAAACGTGACCCTGGTACGATCTCACCGAACTTCCCACCGGCCTTGGATCTCTCAGGGACAAACACGCCTGCGTCTTCTGGCAATTCTTCCCCCATTCCTGGCATATCAAGCAAGTCGATCGTTCAAAATGACAAAGCTCAAGCATACCAAAGTTTATTGGACAACTATTGCTTTGTATGGAAATAAATGGTCTTGTGGGGTCCAAGACTAATGTAGTCAGTTCCAGCCGAAGAAAAATGGGACGAGCACACGTCACAACCGACAATCCTCTTCGGCTTCAACTGTACACTCCTTACACAATGCTCCTACAAGATCACCATCACCTCTAACATCTTCTCCAGCTTGCGGTAGAGTTCAAGCCATCGAAGACCCTAATCCATTGATTCGCCTGTCTCAGGCCATTACACAAATCCGCATATAAATACATTATTTCCTCCCGAGCGACTCCGCGCACGTTTTAGCGCATATACTCACGGCGATCATGCCGATATAGAAGTTTGAATTGAGAAGCATTAATTGCTATCTTCCATCGATTAGATCGTATAGAGCATACATACAGACATAGACATTGTGGTTACCACATGAGATCAATACAAACCGGATTCAATCATTAGATCCAATATCATATCAATTGGCGATGGTAGATGTGAGAAGGGGGGGAGGCGGAGCATGAGTGCCTACAAGGACATACTGGCTACGGTAGCGTGGGTGAGCGCGCTAGCTCCAGCCTTCTGCAGCCACTTTCCGTCTAGGTACATCATCTCCCTTCCAAAATGTGCATCACCGTCTTACAAAGCGGGGAATTTGTAAGCTTCGAATTTATGTATTTAGCAAGATCGCTCAACAATAAGCACTCAGAGGTCATCGCTCTCCGTACGGATTGATTCCAGGGTCCGCCAGGATGAATGCTGAGGAAGAGGTCATCGACGAGTCGGAGTATGTGCAGGAGGCTCTATTTTCACCTCGTTCGGAAGAGGCGACTGCCCAACGAGAGCATGCTCCTTTACTGCGGTCTCGAGACAGCAACGCAACCTTGCCGTGGACGAAACGACCTTCTTTGCTGTGGCTACTGCCACCGTTCTTCTTCACCGCAATCGTCAGTGGTGCGAGCATCACACCCAGGCTCTCATTAATATCGACTCTTTTGTGTCGATCATACTACGCGACGAAAAGTTCGCCGACAGCTATCAATCTATTTGAAATGGATGACGTCGTCAATTGCAACATCGCTGAAATATCGGGTCAGATTGCGAGATTAAGTACTGTTCTAAACACTGTGACTGGTCTGCTAGCGGCGTTGACAGCCGCAAGATATGGCATTTGGTCCGATAAGCATGGCCGTCGTTATCCGCTTTTGATTACTATGGTTGGATCGTTCATCAACGATCTGTGCTATGTCTTGGTGGCTCGATACTACGAGCACTTGGGCATATATTTCTTGCTGATCGGTGCAATCTGTGATGGTCTCACAGGCTCGTTCATGGCATCCATGGCCGCCACATATGCATATACTACTGATGTCGTCCCTCCTCAGCGTCGAGCAGTGGCTTTCGGATACTTCCAATGTTGCTTCTATGGTGGTATCGCGATTGGACCCACTCTTGGAGGGTATCTTGTGAAACGGACAAATGATGTTTTGACAATCTTCTATCTTGCCATGATTGTGCATGCTACTTTCGCATTGTACGTCCTTCTCATCTTGCCCGAGAGCCTAAGTGAGAAGAGGCGAGAGGTTGCACGAATCAAACAGATGACTGCGGAATCAGCGGCAGTCACGAATGCGACAGACTCTGTCTTGATTGCGAGACCAAACAAGTACCTCAAGCTGCTCAATATCGTCGAGCCATTATCCGTATTCTTCCCGAAAGACGGACATGCAATCATCAAGCGGAACTTGAAACTGCTGATGATCATAGACATCTGTCTATTGCTTAACATGGGCGCGTTTACAGTGACCATTCTCTACGGCAAATTTGTTTTTAGATGGGGCGATCTGCAGCAAGGCTATCTTCTGTCTTTGATTGGAGGTACTCGCGTTGTCGTACTCCTAGGAGTGTTGCCGATAGTGGTCCGCTTTGTACGTGGAAAGATTGTTCATCAAGCTCATAATCATGACGTAGAACATCCTCCCGAGGGTGCAGATACACTCGATATCGGGTTGATTCGTCTGTCAATGTTTCTGGAGGTTGTCGGCTTCACGTTGATGAGCATGGCGACGTCTTCGGCTGGATTTTATACGGCCGGTGGAATTTCAGCTTTGGCCGGCATTGGTATGCCTACCCTGGCTTCCGTCCTGACAAAGCATGTCGAGTCGACGCAGACTGGCCAGCTCTTGGGCGCAGTCGCCCTCATGCAAAGTCTAAATCGTCTGGGCGCACCGCTGCTGTTTGGCTTACTGTATTCCTTCACGGTCTCTACACATCCCGCACTTTGTTTCGTGCTGCTGGCAAGCATGATGGCACTTGGTATGGTTGCTAGTTTTGGTCTGCGACCGTCCACGGCTGCACATTTGGAATCATTAGAAGAGTTTGAGTAGAAGATCCTTCGTATGCGCAAATTGGTATATATCGCGACAACGGCCAGGGCACATAGCGTAACATACTTGATCATAATTTCATACATTGCACTACTGTATGCACTATCTACCTTCTTCTCAATGGCGATGCTTGTGATTTACCGAAGGATGGTCTTTCGCGCATAACTTGAATCCTGCGCTAGTACTGGTCTATGTGTAGCAAGATGAATAAGCATAATAAGCAAATGTAAGCCAAGCACATGTATATGGTCAGTCGATGGTTTGAGATCAAGCACAGCGGAGGTGGTCAGCGATCAATGGTCAGCGATTCCAGATTTCGTATATCGGCCATACTACATACGTCACGTGCCTCAGATGTGCTCCGCGATATTTCATCGCTGGTTCATTTATGCACAACATACCATACCATACGCTGCAACAGTCTGCTCATCGTGCTTCATCCATCTTCAACGCACAGAACATTGTCGGCTTCCAGTTTGACGTCAAGGTCGCTATCCATATTGTCATTAGCTCAATCGTCTGCGAGCTCTTTTAAAACACTTTGAACCCCGTCGCTTCTCGAGTCAGCATGGTACTGCCCGCGGAATACCACTTCCCAATTGATAGGATTCGCACGACACTGGTAGATCCAACAAGAGAGCCACTAGTGCTGGTCGCTTGTGGATCGTTTTCCCCGGTGACGCATCTCCATTTACGCATGTTTGAATTGGCAGCCGATTATGCACGACATAGTACAAACTTTGAGCTTATTGGAGGGTATTTCTCTCCAGTCTCGGATGCCTACAAGAAGGAAGGTTTAGCGCCTGCGAGACATCGCCTCAACATGGTCAGGAAGGCATGTGAGGAGACGAGTGATCGTTGGGACGTTGATCCATGGGAAGCTAGTAGGAAAGAATATACGCCGACGGCAGCTGTACTGGACCACTTTGATGAGGAAATCAACATAAGGATGGGCGGGATCGACGAGTCTAGACAACTCTCAAGCGATACGGCACCAAAGAGGAGGAGGGTCAAGATTATGTTGCTCGCTGGATCGGATCTGTTGAAGACAATGTCGGATGAAGGTGTTTGGGATGCTAAGGATCTGAATCATATTCTGGGCAATTACGGTGCATTCATCGTGGAACGAATGGGTGCCGACATCAAAAAGGCCACCAGTGCACTGAGTGCATGGAGCAACAACATCTATCAAGTCGAACAGACGGTACTCAATGACGTCTCCTCTACGAAAGTGCGACTCTTGCTTCGCAAAGAGTACTCTGTACGGTACTTGTTACCAGAGTCAGTGGTCGACTACATTGAAGAAAATGGCCTCTATTCGAGAAACGTCCGCACGGCCTCTACTACCGTGCCTGTGGCAAGTCCGCCCCTCGATGAGAACGGAGAACCTGCGAGACCGAACTGGGAGCGTCTCTACAAGGAGATTACCAAGTGATGTTCAAATCACAAAAGATGATTGACTGTATTTTAGATTATTGCGATGGCATGCGTTTTCCCTGATTCGCTCGTCGTGGACTGCGCCAGCTGAAAGAGATTGGGTCTGGGATATGGGGCATAGATGTACCTGGAAAAATTGCACCATCTGTTTATTCCTCTCGCTCATCATTCGTCAAACCGAGAGAAACACAGACTGGCATTGGTACCTCCAAATCTAAAAACGAAATCAGCAGGACTCCAGTGAACAAAAGGGTGCAAGAGGTACCCGAAGCTATTGGAGAGTGCGTGGCGGATCGGTGCCTCTTGAGCAGTGTTGGGAACGTAGTTGCAATCGAATTCATGGTCATGTACCTGGACAAGATTTCTCGTAGGCGGCAGTATACCGTGGTGTAGAGCCAGGATAGTGAAGATTGATTCCACTGCTCCGGCAGCACCGAGCAAGTGACCCATGGCGCCCTTGTTGCTGCTGATGTTTACTTCTTGTGACCTGGACCATCCGCCGGTGCCGAGGAGCAGGGCCTTGATGGCTCTGTTTTCGGCAATGTCGCCGAGGTTTGTCGAGGTTGCGTGTGCGTTGACGTAGTCAATCTTTCCCGGAGCGAGGTTTGCGTGTCTGAGCGCGTTCTTCATGGCTCTCATGGCCCCATTACCGTCTGCGTGGGGAGCAGTCATGTGGTGCGCGTCCGAGCTGAGTCCGTATCCCGAGATTTCAGCGTATATTTTGGCGCGTCTCTGTTTGGCGTGATTGAGTTCTTCGAGGAGGAGGACACCGGATCCTTCGCCAATGACGAATCCGCATCGGTCCTTGTCAAAGGGACGGGAAGAGAGGTGAGGGTCGTGGTTGAATCTGGTGGCGAGAGATTTCGCTCGTGCAAAGCCGGCTATGGCGAGGGGATGGATGCATGCTTCTGAACCGCCGGCGACCATGACGTCCGCGTCTCCGAATTGGATGAACCTCGAGGCGTCTCCGATGGAATGGTTGCCTGTGGTGCAGGCCGTGGATGATGCGTGGGAAGGACCGCGAAAGTCGTGTTTCATGGAGATGTGTCCGGCCGCCATGTTGATCAGTAGTCGCGGCACAAACAAGGGCGATAGTTTCTTGAATCCGTGGGTGTGAAAGGCGATGGTCGAGTCGTAGACGTCGTCGAGGTTTCCTATGCCGGATCCGAGACAGACTCCCGTACGTTCCTTTTGTTTGTCGGTGGAGGGGGACCATCCGGCGTCGAGGAGTGCTTGTTGAGCGGCCGAGATGGCATATTGAGTGAATGGAGCCATGTTTCGAGCGTCACCACGGTCCAAAGACTCGTTCACGTCCCATCCTCCTTCTGATGATGGACCGATCTGAACCACGCCGCCGACCGTGGACGATAATTCAGCGTAGCGGGGATCGTTGTTGCGATTGATTAGAGAGACGATACCGGATTGACCATTGATGAGTTTATGCCACGCGTGCTTGACGCCCGTACCCAGCGGCGTCACGAGTCCTAGACCTGTACCAGACGTATCAATAATCAGATGCTCTGAATTTCGTCGCCTTTCGTACCTGTAACAACCACCCTACGCATGGGACGTGATGATGGTGATCACTACTTCCTGATCGTGCAACAACACAATACAGACTTGTATCAGATATCTGACAGAAAGGCACAGTATTTTAATTTATCCGTCACTGAGAAACAATGGCAGTCCAATCTGCCACACTGCTTAGCTAGAGTGTAACAGGCATGTTTCGCTCGTCAAGGGCAATGAAGATTTCGACGATGCAATGCTGGTGTCATGAGCGTGCAGGGTCTTGAGCTTGAAATGGTCGAGGTGGAGCTGTTCGAATCGGGTAAAGCCTCCCGTCTCCACTCTTCCTCCACGACCGGCCTCTTTCGGCGCGCCGATCGAGCCAAAAGTGTTTTGTATCTATGGTACCACCAATCAACCACCGGACTGGTTGCTCGTCATGTGCAGCACAACCAGAAACATCGCACAAAACATCTAGTCTGAAAATCACTTTTCGAGCTCTGGATCATCGTTGGTTTGGCTGGAATCGAGAGCTCTGCACAGGCCTGTGCCGCCATGAGTGAAAACTCCAAAACAGAGATGCGTGAGGAAGCAATACCATATCAGGGCAGTAAATGGCATCGCTTTTTCGTTGTGGGACGTTACACAGATATGAAGCTGGCCTTCAAGGCTTCGCTCGCAGTGATGCTGACACTAGCTATTGGTCAAGCTCAAAACGTGAGCAACCTCGAAGGTTCGACGCTCTACGTTAGTACGATCTTTGCAACATTACTCATGGCGAATAAACCAAGAGTGCAGACTGTCGAGCTCACTCTAGTGGTGGGCGTGCTGATGGGAAGCGTTATACCATATACTATGCTTGGCTACCTTTGCGCCAAGGCTACCAGAGACCCAGCTAGGGATGCCATCTCGGCGAGAGTCTATGCTGCTGCGATTCTCAGCGGTGACTCCAAGAACGTTTCGCCGGCGGTATTCTATCAACCTCGAGCTGCCGCTGTCGCTGGGGTCTTCCTGTTCATACTTGCCTGGGCTGCCAATATAGCTAAAACGATCTTTGTGCCATTCACCTTTGCGATAGTTGCCTCCACTATTGTTGGAGGAATTCTGTTCATAGAGGGTAAGGCCACCTGATTACCCACGGAGCATGAGTCCTCTGACACTGTGTAGGATATCTCTTTCCCCAATGGTCGCAATTCTATACGATTGTAAAACAGGTGCTGTATTGTGCCTACATTGGTGTTGCGTCTGCCACGGTAGTCAGCTTACTCATCTTTCCTTACAATGCCCGAGAACCATACCTGAAATTGACCAGCAAATTCTTGGATACTGTGGAGAAACTCATCTCGAAACATGCTGATCACTTCAGTAATGGTCACATTCGGTATCGTGAGCACCTGAACAGATTGAATGCCACCTCTGTGGACTCAAGTAATGTCGCGTCAGACGCATCACAAGACCATGGAAAAGAACATGCAGACGCTGAAACGAAAGATGCGGCTCCAGACCCGATCGCTGTGCTGCATGGTTTGCGTGCTGCATTGACGGCCATTTCAGCAGCTCATGCGATGGCCAAGGACCCAGCGAAGAGAGAAGTTGCCTATGGACACATGCGAGGCAGTGAGCTTGAGGAAATGCACAAGCATTGCCGAAATCTGTTGGTTCCAGTGTTTGGCTGCAACCTTTGGTCACAAGTATCCGATGTGATGAGCAAGGACAGGGCGTCTGAATCCACGGGCTCAGGAGATAAAAAGAGCTTCTTAGACTCATTGGGAGCAGAGCTGGACGGTGGTAGTGAAGAGGAGGCCAGACTATACGATCTCATGGCGGAACGCATTGCGCCCCGCATCAGAAGTCTCTCAAGCTCCTGTACAGATGCCATTACCCATATACAACACCTTCTCCACCTCGGAGTCTATGCACGAGCACCATTCTATGCTAGGCCATTCATTTCCTCACCAGCTAGTCTGACCGAGGCCGAGCTGACTTTCGGCGACCAATTCGAGGCTGACCTCGCTGCCTTCTGGGCGGACAAACATGTCGAGGACAGGGAAGCCTTCCGAATTCGTAATGGGAAACCACATGTTGCCTCCCTCTTGATCCTCTATATGGAGAGCACGATGTATGCCGTTGGCAATAGTCTTCTTTCATTCGTCCGTTGGGCTGAGGATCAACACAGAAAAGGTACCATGACGAGCCGGCGCTTGATTGTGCCAAAACCAAAGCGATATACAAAAGCTATAAGACGTGCACTAAAACAGCTCTCACAGCACTTTCGCCACGATACTGATGCTGCTGCTGAATCATCTGGTACGGGCATGCGTGATGTTGAAGATACCTACGATACCCAAGTTGACCTCGAGGATGCTAGCGATGCGTTTCTGGTACAGGCGAAGCCGCCGCTCATCGCTCGCAATGGAATGTTCTCTAGGGTATTTCTGGCATTTTACAGACTTAGGACCTTCGTTTTCCAAAGCAGTGTTTCGGCATTCGGGCTCCGAGCAGCAATCGCAATGACGGCTGGAGCATTGCCTGCCTTTTTCCCGGATTCCGTGTCGGTCTTCCTTCGATACAGACTCATTTGGATAACTTTTACGGTGCTCCTCGGTCTACAGCCCGTCCTGGGCAAGGGCATCGCTGCCTCACTATTCCGGATTGTTGGCACTATTATTGGCGGCGTTGCAGGACTAGTCGTTCTTGAAGTCGGTCGAGTGGCTGGCGGTAGGCTGCCCTTGTTCTTTTTAACACTTTTGGGCCCGTTTTACGTTTTTCAGCTCGACCCGAAGAAGTACTTGATTACTGTTCTGCTCACCGTGATCACAGAAGATCTCGTGGTAGGGTACGAGCTCGAAAAGGACACCCTCGGGCTTGCGGCTTTAGGGCGGTCGGGACAAGCATATCTCGCACCGCCGGCAGTGATGGGCTACCGAATACTACTAACTTTAGCTGGTATAATCATTGCGATGGCTTTTTCCATCTTCCCCACCCTTCCTACAGCGAGGAATCTCTTGCGAGAAAATGTGGCAAAGCACTTCTTCCTAAGTTCTGATACATATCTTCTCTGCGAAGTTCGTCGAGCAGCGGAGAGGTTCGAGTTGCCCAAGGACATTGACAAGGCGATCGTCAAGAAGCAAGCAGAATCTCTCGCACTTTCTGCTGCCGCTTCAGAACTCCTGGGTTTGACAGGCTTCGAGCCTTCCTTGGCAGGCACGTTTCCGAAGCAAGAATGGTCAGACTTCCTGTTGTTGCTAAACAATTTCAACAGTGCTATGGCTGTTTTTGATGCCCTTTATGCGCGTCTGGAGAAGGGCGGACAACAGCATAACCTCGCTCAGGAAACTGGTGGCGTGATTTACCAGTCAAACGATGATTATCGGCGAGTCGTGACGGCGACGCTAATGTCTATCGGCAGTGCACTAAGTGTGTGGCGACCCATAGCACCTACGATGGAGTCTCCGGTCGTCGCTCATCACGAGACGCGAAAGCGGCTGTACGAGCTGAGTGGTACCATTGGCGATCTAAGGGATCGCGGTCTCTTGAGTGCAGACACACTGACACACTATGGTGCTTCAAACATCGTCAGTGCACTGATGTCGAGATATCTAGAGGATTTGTTGGCACAGACGGCGGTATTGGTGGGACAATCTGGCTTCAAGACATATCTCAGTAGTCATCGCAAAGGCGAAAAGGTTCAGTGATGTTTGCTCATTCCAATTGTAGATATTTTTTCATTCTTTTACATTACTTTCGATCTTTCAGCTGCACATGTCGTGATGTTTATAATTTTCTGTCGAAAGAATCAAAGATCACTCTTCTTGTCGTCGAGCGCAAATTGTTGAAGATCCTTGAGATTGAGGGTTCTGAGGGCGGTGTCTTCGGTAGCGGATAAATCAACCTTGGGCACGGCCTCGATCCCGATGACGCCGTCTTTCCAGGCATCAAAGGCCTCCATCCATCGAGAACTACAGAGACACCATTTACAGTTATTCTCTAATCCGGCATGACGCAGGTCGTTTCCGCGCGAAGCTGAAAAGTCCAGGAATTGCGTCGTCACGACACTACTCAATCAGTCCCGACCATGAAACTCACCTAGTATGGACGTACCCGGCGACAGAGTGACTGCCGTGATCTTGTGCCGTCGTACGACAATATCCATCGCGAAAGAATCCGGATTTGATGGGTGATCCACCGAAATAATTCAATGGTTTACCAAATACATTCAAGGCGTTTCCTGGAGCTGGCATCTTTCTTTGCTTTTGATTTTGAATTGTTATCGCTTTAGATGGATTATATTGATATATGAAGAGATGGCCACAGGTGAGATGGAAACGTCATTGTGGGGCCGCTTTGGTCACATGAAAATTGAGTGATTCTTGCACACGTACATCCATAAGATACATGATAGATATCATAAATCGTCACATGTGATGAATAGCGTAGTCTATTTTATGGCGGCCTTGCTCTCGTCTCTAAAGCTATTGAGTGCTCTCAATGCCGCTCCACTCGTAATGCTTTCGAGTGCGAATTTGACTCCTTCCTTGTAATCCTGTACGACCCCACTGACTTTGAGCAGGGCGGCACCATTGATGAGGACGTAATCGAGTATCGGGTCGCCCACAGATCTCTTGCCATCGAGCAAATCGGAGAGAATCTTGGCGTTGTCGGTGGGTGATCCACTCTTGACGCTGTCCAATTCGTGAGGCTGTAGGCCAAAGTCGTCGGGTCGAATGACACTCGCTTGTATGCCACTCTTCTTGTCATATGTCCAGATGTTCGTGGGCCCCGCAGGTGATATCTCGTCGAGTCGTTCGTCGCCGCAAACAATCATGCAGCGTCCTTCCGGGTTCAGTAATGAGAATGATTCGATAAAGACTGGTCCTAGTTCTGGTGAGTGTACACCGATGATGCGTGCTTCTATGGGTGCTGGGTTGAGTAATGGCCCGAGAATGTTGAAGATGGTGGGATGTTTGAGTTGTTTTCTGATGAGAGCGACATTCGCCAATGCAGGATTCCAGATTGGTGCGAGAAGAAAGAGAAAGGAAGAAGAAATGGCGGGTATGTCTGTTGGGTTGAGCAGCAAGTTGCAGCCATAGCTCCTGAGAATGTCGGCCGATCCAGAGGAGGAAGTCGATGCCTTGTTGCCGTGCTTTATGACTTTGACATTGGGCACCCCAGCGGCGACTATCGCTGCTGTAGTGGATACATTAAAAGTGTTGTGCCCGTCTCCTCCCGTGCCCACGATATCGACGCAGACAGTTTGAGAGTTCTGCAAGGTGTCGAGTGCATCTTTGTGTGTCAATGACGAGACTTTGCTCGCTATTGGCCACCTTAGTGCGACTTTTCTGAGTATCTCTACTGCTTTTGTGATGACTTCTGGTTGGCGATCCAGACGAGATTCGTGTAAATAGACAAGGAACTTTGAGATGGATTCTTGGCTAGCACTTGGATCCAATATTTGGACAAAACAACCAGAAATAAGCTGTTGTCCTTGGTCAGGATCCTCCAAGAATTGCTCTATTGCACCCATCCTCGGTTTCCGACTTCAGATCGATAAAATTCCGGAGCGTGCTAGGCTCACGCCTTCGACCAGACTGAGAAAAAAGAGACGTGTGCAATGATGTACGGAGGTTTGCGTTGAGTTGAAGAACCATGAAGCACCATCTGATCGTATTCTGGCTCGTATCGAGACAGATCATCACGTGCAAGTATAAACGGCAACAAGGCGATTTGTTGATTTCCATCTCGCGACTCTATTTTGCTATTCACGCAGGATTCAAACGCTTTCCTCGTCGCTCCTTTCCAAACACAGCTAGTCTTGTTGGGGCTCTATAGACTGAAAGAAGGGATCAGAACTATTGTTTCACGTCTCAATGTCTGGCAAGACGCGCAAGTTTGCGCAACTTTCTCCACAAAAACAGCGACAATCACCCGCAAAGTTTGTGAAGCTCACGGAACATGATGACCTTCAAGAAAGAAGAGAGCGGACTGCCACCAAGATTGCACAGGGTCACGAGCGTGCCAAGTCTATAGTAAATGCTTCATCCGCGAGGAGAGCATCAGGCATACATGGGGCCCCGACAACGCCAATGAAAAATGGGGTTTTCGATCCTAGCCAGACTGCATCTCCAGCAATGAAGATGCCTATTCTTGCGAACTTCGAAGAGTGGATGAAAATGGCGACTGACAACAAGATTAATGCGGGTAATTCCTGGAACTTTGCTCTTATCGACTATTTCCACGAGATGAGTTTATTGAAGGAAGGTGATTCGATAAACTTTCAAAAGGCTAGTGTGACCCTCGATGGGTGTGTCAAGATTTACACTAATCGAGTCGACTCGGTAGCGACCGAAACGGGGAAGTTACTCTCCGGCCTGTCATCAAGCAAAGAATCGCGAGCCGGAAATGAGGGTGAGAATGGAGGGGGCGAAGACGAAGACGAGGAAGAAGGCGACAATCGAAAAGCACGTAAGAAAGCTACGAAAACAAGTGCTGGTAGCACACTAGTAAAGGATTTTTCTGCGATACAAGCAAAGAAGCTCGATATGGAATTTTTCGTCGATCCACTGTTTAAAAAGACTTCAGCAGAGTTTGACGAAGGCGGAGCTAAAGGTCTTTTGTTGAACCACTTGTGCGTAGACAAGGCAGGGAGAATCATCTTTGATGCCTCGGATGCTTCGAATGATGCTAGCGCCGATACCCCGCCGGACGAATTTTCAGAGGACGCTTCCAAGCCCACGATTGACACTGAAGCTCTTGGTATGAGGTTCTTCCCCGAACTATTCAATGATGAAGACGACACATTCGAGAATCTACACATCTGTCCCTTCTTAAGAGAGTTCAAATCTGATTCGGACGTCCTCGACATACCACTTCTTGCAAACAAACTCGATCACAGGAATGACGATGGGGACACTATGTTGTTGAACGATGACGGATACGATGGCGCGGACGCTGATGACGAGAATATTGGCACGGAACAAGTTGGCTTGATAGATGTCTTTGATGAAAATGAGAATGCCAATTTTGGTGAAGTTGACATGAATTTACCAATGCAAGAGCACCTGCAAAGCAATCTTTCGCCTGACACATCGCGTTCGCAAGATGTACTAGGCAAGGGCAGCGCTATAGGTACAGAAAACTACTTGAGTTTCAACACGGACAGCGAGGCTATGTATACGCAATTCGACAATCTGTTGAGGAAGAACTGGACGGGACCTTCAAACTGGAAAATCTCACGACTGGCTGCTAGCACTATCTCCAATGCACCTATAGTAAAGAAACCGAGGAAAGAGAAGGAAGACACGACCATCGACTTCTTCAGCATTGAGGCTGAGGTTGACGAGGACATCATTTTCGCACCTGGTGGTGCGAATATCAACTTGCCCAAAACACAATGGTCGAGCAAGAGTCGCAATTTACTGCCGGAGGACAAGCACTTCAACTCGGAATCACTTTTGCGATTGTTCTTGAAGCCTTCGATGAAGATTGGATCCCGCAAGACCATCGTCAAGATGGAGGATGGGTCGGCCGAGGGGCGATTCGTCGACATGGACGAAAAGTTTTGGGCCCAGCGAACCGAAGAGGCAGCGGCTCCAGATGCCGCGGGAGGCTATGACGCCAATTTCTTCCAAGAGGGTGAGGACATGGCTGGTACTGGCGCGATGGGAGACGAAGATGACGAGGACGCGTTCGAGGACGCGAAGCAAGAGTTCCCGATCGAGCCAGCGAGCGACTTTGGGAGCCAGTTGCAGGCCATGGGCAGAAAAGTCAAGCCAGAGTACGTGAATTACGCAAAGACGGCGAAAAAGGTCGACGTGCGGGTGTTGAAGGAAAACATTTGGGATAAATTGGAACTCTTGTCCATTCAAGACGAGCCTAAAGAGAAGACGAAAAAGGCAAAAGAGACTGGACAAGTGAGAAAGTTTACGGAAATCGTGCAGTCGCTGGGTGATGTCTATCCCGCCGCCGCCATGTCTGAAATCTCGACGAGTTTCTGCTTCATCTGTCTACTCCATCTAGCGAATGAAAAAGGACTGGAAATCACTTCCGACGCGGGGATGAGGGACTTGACCGTCAGGAGAGACGAGACTGTCTTGTCCATCGAAGCCGTCTAATCCTGGCTCTTACTAATGTCGTTGTCACTTTTTTGTAAATTAGTATATAATATAAAAGAAGTAGTTGGGAACCAGTCAACCCATCCGAGAGTATTAATCATACATCGACTCAAACACAATGCGCGACCCGTCATGGTGAATCGCAATATCCTTGCCCATCATTCAAATCAGAGTATTTACAACAAGATCACATTCAGTTTTGACATGGACAGCACGAATATTGTATTTCGATGTACATTTTCTCTTCAATATCAATTTTACGACTTTTTGCCTATGCGCCCCAAAATTATAATTGTTGTAGTTGTTTTTTTTTTGGCCAGATTCCACGAAAATATATAAATCTGTTCCTTACCCAGATGTGACTAAATCCCATGTCGCAAAAAGTATATTTTCATAATCGACAAAAAAAAAACAAGGTATCCCTCTTAAACGTCCTTGTGACATCTGATGGCAGCAGTCTTTTCCTCGTTTCTCGCCTGCTCGACTTTATTCATCTCCATCAACTTTCGCGCCGCGGGACGAATGTGATTATGGACTTTTTGTAGTCCTTTGCGATGTTTATCCCTAGAGTGATCGTATCCCTGTGAATTTGAGTCTTTTTGACAGCACTCAATCAGCGCGAAAAATGGATCATTGATGACCTGCTGTGCTGACCAACGGCTGTCTGGATCTGGATCGAGCATCCCCTTCGCCGCAGTGAATCCACTATCGGGGTATCCATTCAAGAACGGCTTGCATTTTCGTAAAGGGTCACGAAGATCGTTGGTAGTAGCGTGGGGATGTGCGTTTGGTGTAGGATCTGTAGTGTCAAACATCTGCTCCATCATGCTGCGACCGGAAGCTCCAGAAGTCGCGCTCATCGCTATGGAATCCTTGCGATCGATACCTGGAGTTCCGGGCGGTGTGCCTGTGTGATTCTTCTCAGCCTTGCGTTCCATGTACAAATCCCAACCGGGGATATATCTCTCTGGTTCGTATCGCTTGATACTATTCATGTACTTTTGCCACTGCTTATTATCCGGACTCGCACCATCCTCGCCGAATGGATAGGCACGATAGACCGCTGTCGGTTCATCGTTGCTCCACGTGAGAATGTGCCAAGCCACAGCACAAGCCCAGATATCTGCCTTGGTACCATCATACTCTGGTTTGGGATCGTGCGTAGATAGGTCACTGAGGAACGTCTCCGGTGCCATGGAATGTTCTGTGCCTACATAACCACGACAGGGCTCTGCGTCAGCGCCTCTAATAAAGTTACTGGTGCCAAAGTCTGCCAGCTTGACCTGTCCGTGGCCATCAATGAGCAAGTTTTCGAGCTTGATGTCCCTATGAGCGATGCCTTGCTGATGCATGTACGTGACAGCGAACATGAGCTGCTTAAAGACACAGTTCCGCTCGACCTTTGACATTACGCCTTGGTCAATTGCATTCCAGGCATGGTAGTGTAGATCAAAGACATCACCACCAACACAAAAGTCCAAGACCGCTACAAATGCTGGTTCGCCAAATTTCTTCTGCTCCACACAGATATCCGCTAGCTTGACGATGTTGTCGTGTGAAAGAGCAGAATGAACTCGAAACTCCCGCACGAGCTTTTGACAATACCAGCCTTCGCTTTCTCGCTCGCTCTGTTTTCTGAAGGTCTTGACTGCAAAGAGTCCTAGATTGCCACCAGTACTCACGGGATTGTAGGCCGGACGTTTCCCTGGTCTTAGTCGTGCGGTACGAATGACTCCACCAGCGCCCTCTCCGATCTGCCCCAACTTGCCATGCATATCCAGCTTGATCTTCTTCTCATTGGCGTCTTTGTAGGTGTAAAGTGCATCAAACGAAGGGAGCTTGTCCGTCAAATTGCCCCAGCCCGTACCACCTACGAGCGAGGCTTTACTCAGAGTCCTCGAGAGGCTTGCCATGGGAGTGTCTGCGCTGTTCTCTCTATTAGTGCCGGGGATTGCCATTGGCATACTCTCGCCGTGAGTGAAACTGGCGGCGCGAGGTGGTGGGCGATCCTCGGGCACAGAGTTGTTCTTTCTGAAGAAATTAAAGGTCGAATTTGCTCGTGTCGGCTGTTTCGGTATAAAGTCTTCGTGATCAGTCTTGCGCGGCGAAGCATTAGACTGTGAACTGCTAGAAGAAGCTGGGGGTCCGTTGGTTGGAGATGATATCTTTTCGATCGTAGATGATGGGAAAGCATTGACGGAAGGTGTCCTTGACGGTCTGGCAGAAGTGTTTGGAGAGCCACTAGGACTGTCCCCGACAGCAAAAGTCGGACGTTGAGGCGCACGTCTCGCAGTAGGCGAGATCGGCATTGAATCTGTGGGTTTCGAGACTGTGCCTGTATTTGGATGTTTGAGTTCGGTGTTGTGCATTCCAGCTTTGGCAGTCTTCGAATCGGTTGTACTCGAGGCATGATTTTTCGATTCATGGTGAAAGAAGCTGTTGATGCCAGACAATTTTCTCAGTAGTCCCTTCTTATGCTTTGGCGCTGTAGTCGCCGCATCGTGGAGATGCACGCTCGATTGCGAAGGAGTTCTGGTCCTCGCGCTTGGCGCACCCTGAGATAAGAGTGACGGCTGTTGGAGACTCGATGGTCGAGCCTGTGTGGAGGGCCGGTGGACTGCGTGCTCGTCACTTTTCTCCTCCTCTTCTATCGGACTTTCCGGAATAACAGCCTCGAGCTGATGTCTTGCGAGGTTTGAGTCCCCTGTGTTTGCAGGTGGCGGAGATACTAATGGACTGTGGTGCTGCACCGGTGACGTTGGAGATGACCCGAAAGTGTTCCCGTTCCTGAGTTCCTCCTGATATTTGTCGAAGGGATTCGGTGAAACGGTTTGCGATCCAGAACTAAGTGCCGGACTGGTCATGGTCATCTAACCCGTCTGACAGTGGTTACTTCAGACCGAGATTGCTTCACTTGTCACAATGTGACGGCCCAGTCTGCAACGCCCGAGCAATGATCCGGTACAAGATGGGATATTGGTTCACAATCTCTCTCGCTCTCTACGAAGGAGCCAGAACCAAGGGATGACTGTTACGAGCGAGGAAGATGGAGTTGTCCTGAATCAGGCGAAGGAGGGTATCAGGTTTTGTGGATTGGTGAGCAGGCAGGCAGGTACGTAGGGCAGGGCAGGGCAGGTGACGCGGGAGAAGAGTCTACAGTGAGTGGAAAGGCGGAGGGTCGCTTTACGAGGAACTCAGTTTCGTTGCTCAGGGCTTTCCCAGCTCTTGGCGGGCCGGCTACCGGGCGGGTGGCCTCACTCATTTTGGGGAAGAAGTCTGGAAGCTTTCAGCGACATCGACCCGCGCGTTTGCACTCACTCACGTGCACTCACTCACGTGCACTCAGTCACTCACTCACTCACTCACTCACTCACTCACTCACTCACTCACTCACTCACGGACGAGTCAAAACGTACAACTTTAAGCATATGGTACAATACTAGATATCGCTGCTCACCTAAATACTAGATCACAATCATGATTTGAAAACCCAGCCAGCCATTCACTACCTAAACACCAGTCATTTGAAACCTGCCGTGGGTCATTCTTCTCAGCATTTCAATTGGATGGTGAATGGAGACTCTTTGTGGAGTGTATTGTTCGTGCCCGAACGGCTGTGGCAGAAGCCCCTATCTCGATGCTTCCAACATTTCGTCGATCAATATGACATAACAAGCTTAAGAATCAACCTTGCAATTGCAATAAAAGTCAAGATTTATACGTTGTAGCCAGCAATCACCTCTGATCACTTGTTTTTCATTTGCTACGGTGCTATGTCAACCCGCTTGCTTTTGTTCAAGTCAACGTTGAGCACATTGACAAATTGATAGACATACAAATGCTCATCTGACTCAATCCGTGTCAGCTGTGTCCTTGTCCATCAGGCTGCAAAAAGCTTGTCGGATGCAGAGCTCATCCTACCTGTGTTTCGTCGTGCCATATCATGTTTCAGTAGGTTCGTTTGCGTTTCATATGGTGCTCGACTCAGCTACAGGACTTCAGGATGCTACTGCTTCTTCAATGAGAGACCTTTCCTACCCTCGTACATGATCGATCAAGGGCATGTGGTCACAAATTCGCAGGCAGGAATCATCATATAGACCTGTACAGCTCTTCAATAAGCGAGACGTAAATGCTGCCCTACCAAGAGTCTCTACTAGTGCGGTGCAAGCAGCAACTGAGATCGACTCGACCACGGCCATCCGTCTCGCTACCAGCAGCAACGTGTCGAGCCTGCCAAATGACCTTTTTCATCCTGACGAGAGTCATCACCGACTCCCGACACTTGTACTGGTCATTCTCATCGCCAGTGTAGTCAGTGGTCTCGTATTGACGGCGATTCTTCTGTTGAGACGGAGATTTGGCACGAAGAATACTGCCTTGACAGGATACGATGAGCCAAAACTCAACTTAGAAGGTGACAGCTCTGGAATGTCAGACGGGCTCTCGGTTGGCAAGAGACAATCTTTCGTGGTCAGTAGCAAGTGGCAAAAAGAGACTGGCTCACGACAGTCGACTCACACTTTCGACAATGGAGGAATTGATTCAGTCCATGCTGCGCACCAAAGAGATCCGTCCCGACCACAATCAGCTGCTCCCTCGGAATTCCTGTATGTCAAGCCAGGAGACAGAAACACAATCAGAGCGGATGATTCAATTTCAGTCGTCTGGCAGCGAACTCAAAGCGCAGCGTGAGGAGGAAGGATATTTCATGGCCGAGATCAAGAATTAACTCATTTTGTCTTCTATGCATAAATGCTAAAGCTAATGGCCAAGTGTTATGGACCGTACCGAACAGACTTCGAGCCGAAAAGTCGTGCTCGTTGTGAGCTAGTCCTGTATATCACCAGTGGCTTCTTGAGGTGAATAGTTTACTAGAAACACCAAAAAAGAAGTTTGTAGATAAGGAGCACACTTCTCTTTTCTCTCTAATTGTACACGAGTCGATCCTGATCGACCCATTTTTTCAGAAGCACGGTGAAAGTTCGGGTACTTTCTCAACGCGTGTTAGTGCCCGCCTTCCAAAGTGCCTTTTTCTTCGAATTCTTGTCCTTTCGTAACACCTCTATTCCACCACTGTTTGAGTCTGTGCCAAATGACATGACCACATTTTCCTCCACACCAACCTCGAGGTACCTCTTTCTCTTGCTCACTACTGATCGAGCGAAATTATGTCTCTCCATAGAGGACATTTGTAAGTCCGGACTCTCTAGAACGGACTTGAGAATCGGGAATGGTAGAGTGATTAGTATAGACTCGCTCTGTGGGCTCTGAATGATGGAGATGAGGTATTGCAGGAGTTCGTGCAGGAGTCCTTTTGTGTATTGCGGATAAGGTCCATCAGTACTCGAAGATGGGCTTGATGTTCCACTCATTTGTTCCGGGGCTGGAGATAGAACAAATCTGATGCCCTCCTCGAGTCCTTCGGCACTCTTGAAATGCGCAAGACAGGATTCCCATGCTAGTCTCCCTAGTCCGTCCAAGTGTAGCAGATGCGAGGCCGCAAGTACACCCAAGCTAAGGGAAGATGGAACCTCTTTCCTTCCACTGTAAAGACTGCCAAGAGCGATATTGAGCCCCTCTACTGTCAAATTCAGATCGGATGCCTCGAGATGGAGATGGTACGGGGGTCCAGCTGCTCTTTTTAATTGATCGAAGAGTCGAGGAGATCGAGCCACGATGAGAGCGTGCAATGAATAAGCAGGGAACGGCTGTGTCGAATTGTGAAGCAAGAGCTGGGTATCTGCAAAGTTGGCCTGCAGGAATCCAGAGTGGTATATAAAGGATGCAATGTCATCTTGTTGCGGTTGCTGACTATGTCCGTTCATCGTTGCTGGTGGGGACACTAGAAACTATATCCGTGTCGATGACCTATTGCCTAGTCGACGGCTATCCAGAATACTGTACCTGCCCAGCAAGCTGACCCTGGAAATACCATAAATTTGCACTGGAGTTTCCAACTTTTAACATTGCATGAACTGCAGCCGTTGCGTCCCGTCGGAAAGATTTGGAGGAGACATTCTTGCGACAAATACGACGCGGCTCCACCTTTTGTGCTCCTTTGGTCATCATCAAACATCTGGCAAGATTGTCCATCAACTTGGTGCAGCTACTGACATGACCTGACACTGACACAAGTTGTTATACAATAAATCCCTACTCTGGTGCTCGTTCGTGTGATTTGATACGTTAGCGAAAGAAAATTGCACATTAGTTGTGATAGATCAGTCTATCTTGTCGAGTACATAGCACTTTACAACCAAGATGTTCAAGATCGGACGACTCACTTCTGTTGTGAGGAGGTATTCGACTGTGCCTGTTGATGCTGGCGAGAAACAGGTATGAAGCACGATCGTCAGGGCAGGCTGTGCTTAGATGTGCAGATAGGTCCGGAGTTACAAGATGATCGCATCTGATGTGGATTTAGATATATTTGAAATTGCAAGAAGCTTTGACACCATCAAAATTGTCCGTGAAGGATGTCTCGGGAGGATGCGGATCTGCTTATGCGGTCGAAGTATCGTCTGAAATGTTCAAGGGATTGAATGTCGTCAAACAACAGCGTATGGTCAATAAAATACTCGCAGAGGACATTAAGAACATGCATGCGTAAGTCGACCTCCGCTCGGACTCTGGTGGCTATCTAATGTTGGTAGACTGCAACTGAAGACAAGCGCACAATGACCATGTCTGCTGCAGCTATTAAAGCTGTCCTGCACTCTGGTGACAGAGGCAATGAAAGAACTGAACACATGCATTTCGTTTAGGCGCAGTTCTGAAAGTGAGCAAAGCACAGGACAACCTCTTTGTGTCAAACTCGCAAGCAACATGTATATACTAATAGCATTTCTTTACATAATGAAGATATCAACTTGTGTGGTAACCTGCATAAGTGGATCTTGCATATATCATGTGCTTGGAGTGGCTTTCGCAGAAACTTTCATGGTCACACCTGCTGCTTGCTCAGCTTGACTGGGCTCGATGAAGCCTTCGAGCTTCTTGATGATTCGACAAGGTGTGCCTGCGACGACACAATTGCTGGGGACATCTCGGTTGACCACACTCGAGGCGGCTATCGTCACACCAGAACCTATTGTCACTCCAGGCAAGACCACGACACCGCCTCCGATCCAGACATCGTCCCCGATAGTGATTGGCTTGGCAAACTCTACACCGTCTCTCCTGCCTTTGACATCCGTAGGGTGACCGGCCGTGTAAAGCTGTACGTTTGGGCCACAAAGTACTCGGTCACCGCAACGAATCTCGTTACAATCTAACGCGACCAGTCCATGATTAGCGTAGAAACCAGCGCCCACATGAAAATTGCAACCATAGTCGACGTAGAATGGAGGTTCTACCTCGATAGCGTCAGGAACACACGAGCCTAGCGTGTTTTCGAGTAAGCGTGCACGCTCCTTGGCTAGGCCTTCTACACCCAAGTCCTTGGGGTCTCCGAGGGTGTCATTATACTTCCGACAAGCACGTTTGGCATCGTAACGACCTTTCACCAAAGCTGAATCATAGGTATTGTAGCTATTCCCTGAAAGCATTACCTCCCATTCTGGTGTGTTTGGTATACTGGGTGCCATAGACCTCCTGTATACCTCGTGAGACTGCACCAACCACACGTACGTGTTGACCTAAACATCTATAGGTACTACAACGTGACAGAGCAGAAAGCTGGAAACACGATGTGCTCACACAGTATTGCGGAGCATTATCCAGTTACGCGACACAGCCTCATTTGAAGCAATTGGGTTTTCTCAAAATCGTGACATCGTTGTACTTTATGGCGACCACCTACAGAAGAAGACATAGTGGAGGGTGTCCTTCAGCATTGATCATAGGAGACAACCGGAACGATAACAGTGTTGGAATGAAGATATTACAGTTTTGTACGCAAATGTATTACCAAATTAAGACTACATTCAAAGATATGAAAAGTCGACTTTAAGACTGCTTTGATTTGTGCTTGAAATTACTAAAACACAGATCAAAGAAGTCTCAAACGAGAAAGTTTATTCCAAATATTGATGAATGCTGTCTGAAGGTTACAAACGGATATCTTTGGTAAAAGGCAAAAGATATGTTCATTTTGGCACCTTCCAGCTTGGGTCGTCAAAGGAAGGCACCCAAGTGGAGTTTATATATTGGAAATCGTCCATGGCAGAATTGATCAATTCCCACGCTTACCAGCACTGAAAGTCATTCGGAGCTCAATGTACTCCACAATTCCACAGGTGCTAAACTTGGCATGAAATCATTCTATAATGTCTGTAATTGCTGGTGTATCTACTCTACTGAAAGGCGATGGGTGAGTATTGATTGACTCAATTATGCTATAGCGGCTGATAGACAAGGTAATGATGGCGGTAGTATACCTTCTCGATCAGAATTGGTGAAGCTCAAGGGGGCACCGAAAAAAGTTGCAGAGACTGCCACAGCAAATGCTGAACATGCATGGCGATACTGTGCGCTCTCGCGTGCACCTTTAGCAGAACCTCTGGCGAGTGATGGGCTCGGTCGGCTGTACAACAAAGAGAGCATCATACAATACATTCTAGACCCTGACACATTTGGCGCTGTATCACAAGAGATGCCTCACGTCAAACGAATCAAGGACATTGTGGATTTACATGCAAGCAAGAGTCAAGGCAAATTCATTTGCGAAGTCACGAGACGCGACATGAATGGTTCCACCAAGTTTGTATATCTGGCGACGTGTGGACATGTATTTGCGGCCGTAGCACTGGAAACGATAGAATCTCACGAGTGTCTGATTTGTTCTAAACCATTCAAATCCATCGATGTCATCACATTGAATCCCGATGCGAAAGACAAAGTACTCTTACAGACTCGACTGGAAGGTCTCGAAGCAGCTGGTCTCACACACTCTGGCTCAGCCATAAAGAAGGAAAAGAAGCGCAAAGCCACAAGACAGGAAGACGACAGGGACTCCAAGAGTCGGAAACAGCTCGTCACGAAAGCGTCTATTCGAGCTCAATCACCTCCACGAAGCGCGGTGCTGTCCAGTCTACTGCACAAGACTGATGGTCATATCGTACAGGATAGCTTCATGACACGCGGCACGTCGAGCAGGGTAGGTTAATCATACCACTGCGACAAATCACTCAAAAGGTGTATGATTGCGCCTTACATATACTCGGATCGGCAATACTTTCGAGCTATACTTGACGATGATGATTGATTCTAATTGTGATTTGCAAGTATCGCGATTGCGACACGCTTTCAAAGGACAAACTCTTGTTTGTACTTCATCAAACTATCAAGTACCAGTATGCGCATTTCCAGATGCAGCAGCTCACATTTTATGCGCATTGACCTCGTCCATGGTAACGCTCTCGTAACGACGTTGTAGATCAAGTCAGGAGAATATGTGGCATGGACAAGAGATGACAATTTCATGGAGAAGGCGGTGTCCGTCGGATGCGTCAAGTGTCAAGAAGTCTCTGCGCATCAAAAGTTGAATTAAGCTCTTGTGCACAGTACAATCCTACTCGAATTGAGGACAAAGAAAGTGCGCATTGTGGGAAAGAGGGAGAGTCCGTCAGTGGCGTATGGTGATTCGGTGTTGCCGATTGTCCCCGTCTCTGTCCATGTCAGCTCCGTGCTTTCACTTGTCAATGTGTCAGAGATTGGCGTCTTGTCAATGTAACAGATCATCTCTCTAGATATCACGGATCAGTTCACTGACTCTTTTCGAGGTGCAAGATGACTTAATTGATATATGTTATATAGTGATCGCTAGGTATACTGATGCCGACATTTTCACCCGATTGCTTGCCCGTGCATCCCTGATAAAAATTGCTGATGTTTAGTTGTAAAGAAGAGCGTCGAGCTCCGACTCGCAAGGCTCTGTAGACTAGTCGTCAGGAATTGACTGCAGCTCCCTTGTATCTCGAGCTGCTGTTTGTATGTCAAATTCAAGCCGACCGAGGTAGATTATGTATATTTCCTATGACGCAGATGTTCATGCTCAATGAATTCTTAGTGCTCGTATGGAGGCTGCAGTGCGATGCCGCTGGCATGAGCATGTGGACTTTTGGGTCGTGACATGTACATACTCTGTGGTGCTGTAGTCTGCGCTCGTGGCATCGAGCCTGTAGCGTGCGATTGAACAGCAGGACCGGATGCCTGATGTGTGAGTCCTTTTTGCATATCAGACGGCTGCAGAATGCGACGACGTGCATTGATGAACCAATTACTGATCTGATTTATCGTCAACCCCGTCTGTGCAGCCAACTGATTCTTCTCGTCCTCACTTGGATACGGGTGATTGGTATGATCGTACAGCCAGGTTCGCAAGAGGGCCGTGGTGCTCTTCGGCAAATTACCTCTGCGTCTCTTAGGCTTCGAGGGGTCGCTCATGGCATAATCCTGATAGACTTGATGTGGCGGTTGAGCATAAGACTGAGCTTGCGACGGCGACATCTGGGATTGAAAGCTCGCAGGGGGTATCTGACGATCGTAAGGAGTAGTATGGTGCTGAACAGGATTCGACAGAGATGGACGTCGCTGAGAGAGGTCAAACGACGAATGCATCGCTGGTGCACCATGATTAAGCAGGTTCGATCTTGGGAGTGAGCCAGCGTAACCGTTATCGCGATAAGTAGGTGTCAGTCCATCCTGATGATAGCCTCCGTTCCTGGTCAAGTGTAATGATTCGTTCGCTCGTAACCCATTGGCGTTGTCGAGACCATTGCCACGCATATCAGGCGAGGGTTGAGGTGCTGTCGTGTAGATGGGAGACTTTAGCGGCACGCTCGCGCGAAGAGGAAATGGAGGTGAGAAGTGCGGCCTACTGCCACTGCTGCTACTACTGTTGTTGGTCGTCGAAGCCGCACCCGAAATCTGATATGAATTTTGAGTCGCCTGCTGGGAAACGTCATACGGCACACTCCAATGACTGCTCATCGATGGTATCGTGCTGCTCAAAGGCGACTGTCCCATGGAGTACGACGACGAACGAGAGACATCGGTGTAGGGCGAGGTCAAGGACGTCCTATCGCCGCGCCCCATCATACCTGACAGCGGTCCATGCTCAGAGACGACATCTCTGTCATAGGACGATCTACTCAAGTCGTATCTCTGTGTTTGTATCGGTTCTGGTCTAGAGAAGTGACCGTGACCCCAGTGTCGCGAGGCATCGTTCTGCATGTTTGACGAACTCGAACCGACTGTATGTTGGTCTCTTGGAAGCTGATTCTGAAGTGGGAATGCACTGGTAGTCGTTTCGTTCTTTGATGAAGCTGCGGGATGCGGCATGGCGGCCTTGTTCTTGCGTGAGTACTCTGGAATCAACTGTCACGGTCAGTCAAAGTCCGCTCGCAATTCCTGTCTGGAAAGAGGAAGAGAAAGAGAAAGAGGAAATTCGAGTCGGTGATCCACCCACACAGACGCAGCCTCCGAAAGCCGCGTCTTGAAGCCCCACCGTAAAAGCCTCAGACAAGCCCACACGGTGGCAGCCGCAAGAGTGAGTGAGAAAGAGAGAGAGAGAGAGAGAGACAGAGAGAGAACGAGCTCAAGCGTCTCCCCAGCAGACAAGCAATCAGCTCCAGCAGCCAGCATACACATGCTCAGACTTCCAGAGAAGTCAGGGACGCAGCTCTTGACATCTGGCAAGCGCAGTCAGGTAAGCAGAATCCAGACAGTCGGTGCAGACTACCAGGCACGAAAGACCTGATACGAGCCCGAAAGATAGAGGGGTAGCAGCGATATAGCGAAAGGAGGCCTCTCAGGAAGGGGAGACCTCCCAGTAACCAAGATATTGGTAGGTAGCTTGTGTCAGCAGGGCGCGTACCCCGTTCTTGCTGTGCCCCTGTGGTTGGCTACCTTTTGCTTCCGCTGCCATGATACGGACTCTTCTACTCATACATCCGCAGCTGCTCAATCGTGGATCCAGGTGAGCGAATAAGTGGGTGAGTGATTGAATGAGTGAGTAAGTGATTGGGAGATGGAGACAGAGGGCAGGGACGGGCCCTGGGACGGAGAAGACGGAACCCTGAAAACCTTGGAGGCTCCCCCTCCCCCTCCTTCCCTCTCAAATTCCAACTGGCTGCCACTCCAGCTGTTGCTGTCCTGTCTCCAAATGGGTTCTCGCTTACTGCGGCTGCCTTTGCTGATGCTGATGCTCGAGCTAATCCATGTTGAAGCTCAAGCTGATGTTGATGCTCAAGCTGACGCCGCGGCAGCTGATATATTCTCGTTCTCTGCTCTCCATTCCTCACTGCGAGACTCTTGTGCTTGAACAGTCATGCAATGACTATGCTTGAGTATAGCATCAACAATTCTTATGCTTCGATCTCTTCGACAGACACTGAAGTTACACTCATCGAGCACAGGTGGTGCCCATGTCCTTGTACGTGCTCGAGTGCATGCATGCAGGCCCAGGTCGCTTGACTGAACCACTGAGCCACTCTGCAAGTGGAGGTCTGCGGAAATATCCTGTCGAATTGGATTTTGTGCTTGCTTTCTCTGCTTTGCCATGTAAGTCTCTCGCATTCTCTCTTCTTTTCTCTATAGGTCGCTCTTCTTTCTCTCTCTAATCTCTTTCAAAATCCGCTCAATTTCTCCGACGGGACTTTCAGAATCCAGAAAAACTCAATCTTCCAATCCATAGTCGCCCCAGCCAGAGGAAAGGAGGGATCAAACAGTACAGTTACAGGAACGTTTACTTACACTTGTGAGAGATGGTAGGCGTTGTTGACGCGGTCGCGGCTCTGGCGAAGGACTTTTATTCATTCAGAGCGATCCAAGGGGCATCAACTTAAAAGGGCTCTGCGGGACACTCGGACTGTTCTGCGAGGTTGATGTTGATCCCAAATCCAAAGTCTATAGATAGGTAAGCAGAATAAATTGATATTGCGTGTTTGTCTGCCAATCCCAATCTCTGGTTTGTGGCGCCTTGTGGTTGATTACTGTTCTTGTATGTAGAAGCTTTGTCGTCCTCAAGAATCACTGTAGGTTCGTGTTGTTCAAGTTTTTTCTTGTTATTCGGACTCTTCCGACACTTTCGAAGTCGCTTGGAATTTGTTGACCTAGTATTTGTGTGTCGTGCCTCTTTAGGTGAATGCGAAGCTCGTAATCAGAGGTCAATGATGTTGTTGATGTTTGACAGATCAACTTGTGCGCAGTCTCCCTTGAGAATAAGCTCAATCTTTTGCAGTCGGACACAGATGCAGGAGAGCTCGAGTATTGCTGTTATCGGGAAGTCCCGGGGATTGAATGAGTTCGAAGAGTTGGTTCACGACAACCAAAGAGCTGGTAACGAGTCTAGTTTTGAAAAATGTCCGTCGAATGGGATTTTGAATGAATTCTCGGACGGAGTCTGTCAATTTCGGTCGGGTATGTCTCCCCTACCTTGCAACCTGGAAGGTTGATCGAGGAGGGCGCGGCACACAGATGTGTCACGGGTGTTTGGCAGTTTCTGAAGATTTACGGTGGAGGAAGTGGGCTTTCATGAGATGGGAAAATCTTGGGACTAAGCGGACTACTCCTCCGCAGGTGAATCGGTTGACTCGATAGTGTCACCGAGCTTGGCAGGTCGTGGTTCTGCCACATAGGTTGTGGCTTCTGCCAGAATTCCCCAGCTCGTCCTCGATCGAGCTGATCAGTAATCTTTCTGATACACAGAGTACTAATCTTGTACATAGACGTCCTTGCAGTTGCGACAAGTGTACAGGAAATGAAGTCGCCAGCAGACTTTGTCTCTCTCAGAACATGCTTGAGATCACTGTGACAGCTAGGAAGCTAGACACGATATCTGCAAACAATTGCTACAGCTAATAGGTGTAGTAACTACAAAAGCGCTTGGGTTGCTCAATGGCGGCTGCTGGCAATAGTCAGTGATAGGTAGACTCAGACTGAACACTGCCAGATAAGCTCCGGCTGTAGTTACTGCTGAACCTGATCCTGATAGTCCTGTCACCTAAAAGAGATGCATTTTCGCGGTAGTCCTCAAGCTTGACAGCTGAAGGTGCTCGACGTTACCAAGTCAGAGTGAATAGCATTTATGCACAACATCCACTTGCTTCGAGTCGTTCTGTCAAGCTTTCTTATTATTATTACCCGACCTGTAAGGATCTCATGCTGGAATCTCAAGCTTACTGCTGATACCCTGTAGATATCAGCATTGACATCTCGGGGGCTTACCATTACATTGCTATCAGAATACAGCTCCGGATCCCATATTGCAATGGTGTAGGTCTGACAGATTCCCACGTGAAAGGTGCACTCAACTTTTGACAACGTCAACGACAGCTGATGCCAACTACGGTTATTGCCATCTAGATCTTGACACGATCTGCGCCGCACGCTGAACTTGAGTTATACTACGAGTACAAATACCTACTCGGTCCAATTCGCAGAACCTGATGCTGACTGGACAGATGACCTGATTCATTGAGACCGCCGTGCATGCATATATGAGGATGTTCCGTCAGCTGAGACCATTCTCCCAATTGTTCCACATCTGAGCCTTGGCGACGGTCGAGCCGTGGCCGACGACACCAAACTTTGTCGACCAGTCGATTCAATGGCCAATTTTTATCATCTGTCGTACGTGGAGGCAGTGTTAAGCCATGTGGACTTCTTGACGTGCGTCTCCTGGTAAATCGAGGTCAGCTACTCTATGATTGGTGCACGCACGCTTCGGCTGAATGTTCATCACGCAGGTAAATATGAAGAAACGTAAGTGCCAGCTATAGAACAACTGCCGACATAAGAGCATACGAAAGCCACGGATCTATGTATGAGGATACTTTAATCATCACGACACTTTGAATTTCAATTTTATATTCGTGTAGCCAACGATGGAGATCTTGGAGCTGTTCTCCCACAAAGACAACTGGTTACTGCGACGATCGATCAGACTCATAACAGAAGGCTGAGGCGTGGCATGACAAGCGCGAGCAGACAAGCGGAATCTCCTTGTGGAACGTCTGTCACTGACAAATCTGTGGAAGACTTTCGGAGCAGTGGTATAATTCAATTGCAAGGGGCGACCGGAGAGCCACAATCTCATCACCTGTAGGGCCGAGGCTGACGTATATGTGTCAGAGTGCAGCCACAGTCAAGCTCGTGATTACACATTCTCCTCAGCTAGCAAGCCAGATGTTGTAAGCATTGGAGTTATTAGACGACGAGCCTGAAACACCGATGCCCATCGCAGATGAGATCGATTCAGCTGCTGTTGGTTGTCAGATTATGCTTTTTGCAGTGTTATCGACGAGCTGCTGATCCCCTGACCCAGAGCTGTGTATTGTTCGAGTAGAAATTAGATTTCCATCGACATCTTGGTCTGGCTTCAACTCGAGCTCGATCATCTAACTGAGTCCAGACACCCGGACCTCACCTCGATGCGTCAAGTTGCTTAATCACCTGTCTGACCATAAAATCAACGAGGAGGGTGCCGTCCAGACCCAATAAGCGAGCGATGCAACCATGGCCCCTCCGATCACGATTGGAACGCTTAAAAAGTGCGGCGCGATGTGGCTTTTGCTGACATCAGCCAGACGTGACCCTTTTCACGGGATTCGTGCGTGGGACGAAAAGCCAAAGCATCATTTGCGATAATTTCGGTAAATTGTTCTTGACCACGGGCTTAGGTACTTGTGGGCGTCCCCGCACAAAAAGTTCATGGCTGCCAAGATCCGCTTCTGGTGTCTGATGTTCACTTTCTATTGCTATCATTAGGTATGGAGTAGGAGTGGTTCTCGAAGGCAAGGATGATCCTTGAAGGACGCCTCCTGGCCTCGCTTCTTCAAGAACCAAAGAAAGCTTACAGGATTCGTAAGCAATTAGTAAACTTTAATGTGATCAAACTGGGCGTCTTGGAACCAATCACCAATGACCACACGTACTATAGCTGTAGGCGATTGCATCCTTCGTGACTAGCAGGTGGCTAGTCTTTTCGTTGCATCGCAACGATGGCTCGCATCGGTACGTTCTAAAAGTCTATTTATGAGCGCCTCAATCTAGACTGAACAGTTTCCGATGCGGACGTCCATTATCCGTCTTTCTCATAGAGCGGAATTTGCAATAGCCAACACAAGTCCGCTCTTCCCTCTCGCATTGCGCAATTAGCCTAGATGACAGCGGAAGAGGCCATCGTCGCTAGTTGTGTATCAAGATGAAATCTCATTCAACCTTGTAGAAAAGCTTTTTATGAGCACAGCCATAAACGACACTGGGACACATCACGCCATATTCCGGCTGCGGCTTGATTGAGTAGAAGCTCTATAAGTCTTACCGGACACAACTTGTGTACAAAGTTGTGCAGGCAGAAGTGCAGATATGTCTTTCATCACGCAAGCTTTTCTGGAAATTCCGATAGCCCGAGTCGTAAGCCTGCGGTAGCTGTGGACGTCAAGAGTCCGTGAGTCAGCTGCTACGATCATGGCTAAGCTTAGGGACCTTGGACGTTACCAAGGACCAAGCTCCGTGTCTATCCCACCCACCGCAGCTTTGTTCCACCAATCACATTCGAGGCTGGCTTGACAGCATGGTACTTTATCCGGATCAATATTCCAAGTATCAATTCGACCGCAACTTAATCGCTCTTGACGTTACTGGAAGCGAACACAAAGATACGCTTAGACAAGAGAGAAATGCGGATGGCCATTGACACTGGATGCTCACGAGCTGTAGCAAGCTAATTTCTTTTGCAGTAATCTCTACCGCTTCCTACAAACGGTGCATCAAACAACGAGGCAGAAGTACGGAACAGCTTGAATGAGTCGGATTCATTATATACAATATAGGCAAGTCGGGAGGTGATTCACAATGCAATCAGGAAGAGCGTGCTTTCTTCCTCATGGCCGAGTCCATTAGATCTTCACCTGAGTCTGGCAGCGTCCTTCGAGTGATTTGCATTGCGCCCAAGGGCGAATCAACGACGTGCCCATTTTGTTGCAGTCCGTTGAGCAATCGTTTATAGTCTGTAATCTGCGTATTGTAGGTCTCCTCTAATTTCTCCAGACGATCGGCAGAGCCCAACTCTGCAAGTATATCCTTGTTCTTTTTGAAGAGGCGTTCCTTTACTGATCGCCTATATATCTGTCGTTGTTGACGAGTCCAGGAAGCCTCATGCTTCAAACGACTCATCTCCAGCAATCGATGAAATTGACGAGGTGCTAGTTTCAGGCGACGTCTCAGGTCTATCAGTTTGCCATTGTCCGTTGATAAAGCAGTTGCCACTTCTGAAAATTGTTTATCGGAGCCAACGCGCAGAAGGTCGCGTCGATCGCGCAAGTCGTCAAATGCTTCAGATGGGTCTTCCACCACGATTTCCAAAAATTTATCGTCCAATAAGCAAATGCTTGTGATTGCATCATAGAGATGACCGCCATGACCACTCGACTGGTGATTTGGCAGAATTACAAACTGTGAAATCCTGTACCGAATGTGATCGAAGCTGTGATTTAGGCGATCGTAAAAGAAGTACTTGTAGCACGTACAGTAACCTACAAATTCGAAGAGATCTCCTGAAGTGGCATAGATGGTGTAAACATCGAATCTGTCATCGGATGAGTCAATCAGTGATGCTCCTTCGATGTACATGATTGAGAAGATCTGCATCCGATCCAGGAACTGGGAGTATTGCTCATTTGCCAAGGAAGACCGGTGAACTACATAGGACTTTGCTTTGATGTCATACGAGGAAACTTTCTCTCCGAACGGTTTGAACGACTTGATTTCTTCGTCACAGGCAGATTCCCATTTCTGCCTGTCTCGAAAGATGTTCTCCGGCAGATATGATGAGACTAAAGCATCGAGGTCTTCCGTTTCTACATTAAGTGACTCATCAATTTTCTCCGTCCAATCAATCTCCAGTAATGTAAGTAGAGTTGCAGCACAAAAGGTGATGTCTATCGTGAGATCCTTAAAACCAAAGATTTTTTCGACGTTGCCGAAAATTGCATATGTATATTCTGGCGCTAACGTGACAACACTTTTATCTGGCAAACGCTGATCTACACTTGTTAGTCTGTCTCTAAGATGCCGAGGTTTGTGCCGTGCCTATGTGCAATTTGACGACTTCATTACTATCGCTGGTCCAATCCTCGGGTCTATCCATCGTCACGACCTCACACTCGCTTACACAGCTTGCTCAGCCTTATTCGAATGGAATGCTATGCATGAGTCAATTACTGATGTTGAGCCAGAGCCACTCCTCTATATTCGGCAGTCCTTTTCACTAATTAGTTCTCAATTGTGGTTGTGGTGCTAAAAGTCGCGTCGGCGCGTATGCCCAAATATGAATTAATGACAATCAGCAAATCATCCAGAATAGGAAAGATTCGAGCGGCAACCACATTCGCTCCACCTCTCCACCGTAAGTGATCATCATCCTTGTAACGCTGACATGATCAACAAATCGTTAGCAAGAAACATCACTGATGACCGTCCATCAAGGCTCCGGCCACTATCAAATAGACTTGTCTGCTTGGTAGGAAAGCATAAGATTATGGACTCTTAGACTACTCTGTACATCACATAATCCCGTAAACCTGATCATGGCTATGCAACGTGTCTTGGCACGACTAAGCCCCGTCCTGGTCATGATCAATAGGGAAAACATACCGACCTTTGAAGCAACGATAAGATGTCCGCCCAATACAGAGACCTCATGGAAAGACCTGTTGGCCAAGGCACCAATGACCAAGCTCGACTCGCAGCTATTCAAGGATAAACGTGTGGTCATATTCGGCGAGCAGCATCATCAACCACAGGTCCTCCGTGCCCAGATGGCAACCCTCTCGGCTCTTCATCAGTCTACAGTAGAGCAATCACGTCGACTCGTCATGGTCATGGAACACTTCAACTTTGAGCAAGATGAATTACTCTCCAAGTTCAATAAGCATGAAATCACCAATGATGAATTGCTCGAGGAATATAGCAGGTCTCAGGAAGGCTTCCGCTTGAATCATTACCTACCGCTACTGATGCTTGCTCGAGAACTCGGCGTGGACATTCACGGAGGATTTCCACCTCGTCAGTGGGCTTCCTTGGTCTACAAAGAATCTCTTACGAGTCTAAAAAGTGCCAAGGAAGTAAGCATACCCTCCACCTTTGACGACGAACGGTGGAGACAAGTGAGTCAGATCAGTCGCGAGCAAGTCGCATACTTACAGTCAATGATGTCTGACGAATCTCCAACACTTCCCGACCCACAGAAAGTGCCCACTGAAGGATACATCAAGGGTATCCTGCCCGCACAGACACTCAAAGACACTTTTTTCGCATGGTCAATCGATCGCCATCTCCTCGATCCTGAGGTCATAGTCCTCGGCATCTGTGGTCTAGGACACTCTGAGTATGACCTGTGCGTCTCGTCCCGACTCCAGAATTGTGAACGCAACCATACTTTACTCATAGCTTCGAAGGAGTGGACGAGCACGGAATTTGTGTCTTATGCCACTAATTATCAAGGCGAACACATCCTCGCGGACTTTATCATACCCTACTCTGCTGACTCGCAAGGAGTCGACTGAGACAAGTGCGATGTACTCACGAAATCATGCGTATGTAATGACTTATAGCGATGCTGTACATTTGTAGGATATGAACGCCAGAGGCCAGCTACTGATAGATGTATACTACTTGCCATGCTAAACCACTATTTTGCAATGCCACCAATCGCCGCTTCAGACTCGAGGACAGTCTGACACCATTGTTTTGCCAGTGGGATCTTTTGCACAATTTTGCCCAATACTTCGACCCACTTTGTTTTCTCAGAATGTGAATCAGCGTAAAAGTCAATAATCTCTCCATTGACAAAACGAATCCTGAAGCCGTCTGCGACGTACAAGTGTCCCTCTTCACGCTCAGCAAAACCAGACTTTCGGCGCTTCTGTTGATCTCCTTTCCCAACAGTCACCTCAGCGGCAGTCAGAGACTCTTTGTCATCCGTCACTGTTTGAGCCTTCGCGAGATTAATGGTAGCCCTGACTTGCCCTGTATTGGCATGGTAGGCGATCAATTTGGAACCAATGAGGCGAAAGTGTCTGCGTCGCCAGTAGGGACAATCTCCTCCTTGTTGAGAAAGATAACCTTCGCAATGTGTCGAAGAGTGCCATTCGGCATCACGCATATCTCTAACAGCTTGAGAAAGGCTGGTTGGTAGAGCGTGACGTTGTTCCGTGGCCACTGGAGGCACATAGAGAACTTGAAGCTCTATTTCTCCAATCTTATAGGGCTTTCGTTGCCTAATTTGAGGCACGTTCTTCGATATCATGCCCGTCGTTTCCACGGCCCACTCATTGAGAACGGGAACAAGCATGGTATATGGACGCCCGAATGCTTTGTTGCGGAAATGCTTCAAAGCAATATGGGCTCTTGCAAATGAGCCATCGTCTGCAACATAGCCCGCAAGTGAGAGTGATGTGATACTGCCGGTTGGCTTGTGTCTTTTTGGTGAATTGAGTAGTCGACCAAGTGTCGATTTTGGTCTAGGTGGCATTTTTGGAGCAACGTATTGTGCCTGTAATGTGAGAATGAACTCTAAATCATGATCGGCAATCAGTTCGAACTCCTGATTAATCTTGACCGACTCAGCTAAGGTGTGTAGTGGAGTGGTCACACAATGTTTTCCATTGTCCAGAGTACATGAGAAGAATGATTCTTCACCTTTCGGTATAGGCAGTGTCAAGCGCTTGACGTGCATGACACGGATAAAGAGCCGGCCACCATCTAAGTCTCGTGAAATAGGGGACTGTGGAGTTAGAAGTACAGGTGTTGTACGAGGTTTCGGACTCATCTGAACGCCAACTGGAACTCGCGAACCTTTTCTACTATGCGTTTTGTGATTCTCAGTAGTCCTTCCGGCAAATTCGCTGGCGGTGGTATAGACTGAGCTGGATTGCCGTGTGTGTCCTTTCGTGACATCGTCCTGCGCTCCTTCGTCTTCGTGGTTTGCAGTTGCATGCACAACTCGAGTCTGCTCCCTGACGACATAACCTTTCTTCTGTTTTTGCATGACTCTGTCGAACGCACTGTTGATATCTGAGAAAGACAACTCTCGTGTGAGTGGTTGAAGGACTGGCATAGCCATCGGGAGAATCGACTCCATCAAGTCACCTGTGGGTTCACCAGTATTCTCAATCTGGGCTTGGCAGGCTGCCAGCTGTTCAATCTTATCTACCCGTACTGACTGATCTCCAACACTTTCCTTTCGAACACTGTGTAGGGTGACATCAGGCCCATACGTGAAAGAGGTCTGACCTTCCAGCTCTAGGCTAACTTGTCTACGTCGAGCCGCCAGAGCGGTTGCATCCGCTGGAGTGATGCTCGGTCGAGTACGAAGCTTCAGGCCACGCGATGTGATAGTCGCTGTCTCGGGCTCAGTGGTATTCTCCTTGTTCGGACCCTCGGATGTGTCGACCCAACTTTCGAGTTGAGACGGCATGTCTCGGAATTTCGAAGGACTTTCAGCTGCTACAGTTCTTGAGGTTATAGGCGTCTCTGGTCTCATTTCTGGTGTCATGTATTGCTCTAATCCTAGTCCTTGGAAGTCTTCTCCTAAAGCGTCCAGGCTCAAGCTCATATGTTTCATATCGAAGACGGTGCTTCGAGGCGACGAGCCAGTCTCAACCTCATCAATATCGCGAGAAGGGACGTCCGGAATCTCTTTCAGGAATTGTAAGGGCGAGTGCTCGAGCACGTTGTCCTGTTTGTCTGTCAAGGTAACATCATCTGGACTGCCAATCTTTGCCTTTGTGGACACTTTTAGATTCTTAATGGTGTCATTGTCATTTGACTCATTCGACACAACGTGCGATTCAGCTGTAACATCATGAATGATCAAATCATCATGATAGTCTGGCTCTGAATCATAATCATCACCATCATAATTGATGGCTGTAAAAGTGTGCTTAGGCGAGACTGGAGGCTTCACTTGGCTTATGTCGATAGAGATCCTCTTCTCTCTTTCATGATGAACAGCACGACCGGATTGTGGCTCAGAAGAACTGGTCGTGATTTGCTCCACTGGTGTACTTGGGCGGTGTAGGTCAGATACCTTTCTCTGTGGTATGATGACAGCAGGAAACGCTGAATCATCGGATTCTTGTTCAGAATGTTGAGCTTCCTCGGCAGGATTGGCTTTTACGAAGGAGTCATAGTGTGGAAGGGGAGGAGCCAATGTGACATGAGGTGTGAAGGCCTCATTGTCGTTTTCATGACGAGCAATATCTTTGGCGGCTTTTCGTTGAGCTAGTTTTTCTTTTATGTGTTCGCGACTGATTGCGGGCTCCGCAGAACGTGTGTGCATATATTGTTTTGGAGGGATATTGGTGTGACGTGCTTCGTTTGTCGATTGTCCATCAGATCTGAAAACTGGCGTTGTAAGACTAGGGATCTCATTCTTGACAGCAGAGTCTTCCATGGGGCTCTCCCCAGCAACACCAGACCCGTCTTCCGTGATGTCCGTGGTCGGTCTCGAATTCTTTCTTATTATTGCTTCGTCCGCGTTGTAGGATGAGGTAGCCGAGTGCTGATCACCGAGATATTCGTCTCTCGAGTTACTGGCAAGATTCAGACCTAGACCAACGAACGGCTTCCTCAGGTTCTCTTGCTCTGTAGCCAAGATCCGACTTTCAGGCGAGTTAGCCAACTGTACAGGAACGACCGGTAGCGGTCTGGGACCTGGTATCACAGGCAGAGCACGACTTGCCGTCGAATCTTTACTGTCTATGTCATTGCTTCTGTCCACGCGGTTGTCCTGCCAGGGCTTGTGAATCTCTTCATCGAGATCTGACATGTTGTCTGCGAAAGAATCATCGTTCTCATCCATGTCGGAATTAGCAGAATATGGGGATGAAGCGTCATCAAAGGAGCATTCAGACATGTGCCGTACTTCTAGTGATTCGTTGAAGGTCACTGACTTGCTCCTTGATAACTGATTTGGGCCGACTTCGGGACTCGCCATGGCAGATTTATATGGCGAAGCTGGACGCGGCAGTGCTGAAGCGATTGCACCCTGTTGTGTGAGACTCGATATGTCCTTCGCGAACGGGCTGCGACGACCAAATGTTGGCGAAGTAGCAGGAGAGGGTGTCTGATCCCGCTCCTTGAAGACATTCTTTGTCACTGCCCTACCTGACAATTCTGGAGCTTTCACAGGCGTCTTCTTTTGCAATGTCGACCTCAGTCCCTCCATGGTCGGACCATCTTTGAACCTTGGAATCGCACTCGCACTTGCACTCTCTGATCGAGTCTTCGCTAGCCAGAACGATCGGACATTATCCGCCGCACTCATGTGTATTTAACCTCCGACAGCGCTGAGGGTTTCAAATAGTGTATTCAGGTGCAATCGATTTTACCTCATTGTAGCCAAACATGAGGTGACTTTGGAAGGATTCTGCTGCTTAGTGGTCAGCACTAGACAAGGCCTGAGTTCCTCGTTAGGAGTCCGGGATCCGCTCAGAGGGCTCAGCTCTCGTGCAGCTTGTGTATTTGTTTTGGCGGGATCAAGCCTCAACCGGGAGCTGCTTCCGCCTTCTTTCCTCGCCGGAGCATTTACTGTGGTGTAGGTAGTCTAAATCACGTGTACTGGTCAAATGGTTGCCATCGACTTCGTACGCGCAGAACGTCAGCAATGGTGCACGTGACCCAAGCTAATATATATATTAGATCCACGATTTCCAATTGCTGCGATGCTAACCGAAATTGGAAGTACTTGTACGTATACGTACATATACCAATAGCTACCTATGAGCCACATACATCACAGACTACCGAGCGCAAAGACCGTTCGGACCTTTGATATAGTATTGTGGCACAAACCTACACATCGTACACATTGTGCAGCTCCTGTCGACGTGTTGCTGCCCTCCCTACGGTCAATGCTATCGAACAACATGACTAGGTTACAGCATAGCAATGATCCGTGCCTGCTGACAATTTGCTGCTTCCTTAGGCATTGTGCCTATTTCGTCGATGATCACTTATTCGTCACATGTACGACGATCTTGCCCTTTGTACGGCCGGTCTTGAGCTTCTCGTATGCTTTTACCACATCTTGAAACTCATAGCTGGTATCAATTATGACCTTGATCTCTCCATGTTGTATCCACTATTCAGTCAGCTTTGATACTATAGCTTTACAGGACTTCAAACTGTACCTTTGCCAGCTGAGTGAGATGTTCATTATTGGTTGACACCGAGAGCAACTGGAACTTACGCTTGCCGCCACCTAAGAAATTGGGTTTGAGCAAACGTGATGCAACACTTCCTAGAGATTGCCACTCGAACGTAGCGCCAACCTGCACAAATTTCCCGGTTGGTTTCAGAAATTCGGTAGCCGCAACATACAAATTGCTCGGAGTTCCGACGTTATCTACAACGAGATCATATGAAAGACCTTCTTGTTTGAGCTGAGAGATGACATCGGTTGATCTATAATCAATGACGACATCAGCACCCAACTCTTTACAAAGCGATACATTTGTCGTAGAGCAGGTTGTCGTCACAAAACATCCTAGTGCCTTTGCAATCTGTATACCAAAACAGCCGGTACCACCAGATCCTCCATTAATCAAGACTCTGGACTTCTCCTTGACGTTTGGCGCTATGCACTGATAAGCTGTCAATCCTGCAGTACCGATGGCCGCAGCGTGGTCTACGCTTATATCCTTGGGTAGCAGGATGCAATCATCAATAGTCGTGATGATATATTCTCCTAGAGCGCCAAACTGTGTAGGCTTGGCTAAGCGACCAAAGACAAGTTCACCGTTGCGCAGCGAGTCGATCGCAGTGCCTGTAGCAATTACGCGTCCACAATAATCGAGTCCTGGAGAAGCTGGAACACTGATCATAAGTCGTGAAGCCTTGACTTCAGCAAGCTTGTAGTCGACAGGATTGAGGCCGGCCGATATGACCTGAATCAAGAGTTCCTCGGGTAACAATGCACTGCGAGGACGAGCTGCGGTGTTATTGAGAAATAGATTATCCTCGATATTGCCTCCAAAAGCGTTAACTTGCCAGGCTTTCATAGTTGAAGTATCACCCATCGATTTAGCACAAACAAGAAACGAAATGTGACCTAGAAAGACTTTGAGTTCAGATGTCTTCAAGCTATAGTCGCACTAATGCAGATAAGAACGAGCACTGGAGCGGGGAGATGGCAGCAGACTTCCACATCACAATTGACCTCACGACAAACAGGCGGCGCTGTCATCCTTTCCAGGTGCCCAGGTGGAGCATGAATTCCAAGGTTCCAACCTTGATTGTCACAGCACGGCGGCCACTTCCCATGCGCCACATCCAATTCAAATGTATTTGTGTACGAACTCGTAACTACGAGTAGGACATGAATGAGAGCTTACTCCTTTCTCTGCTACCTGTGATGAAGCCTATTCGTTTACTGTAGAAATTCAGGTCTGCCAAACTCTAAAGGCTCGATTGACATGGCAGAACCTAGAACTTCACTAAAGAACATATGTCAATCAGGTACACGAATATCTACTCATTCTTGATACGACTTTGACAATTAGGAAGACTAGAGAGAGCGCACAGACGTAGGCATAGATTTTCAGTACATATTTACAGCAGCGACCATGGCTACAGTTCGTGTATCAAGGATTGGATGGACGTTGGCTTCTCGTGCCAGGACCTCTATTGTGAAATTCGTAGCTTGAGTCCAAGCCCAGAACAAGAGAATACGTCTATAGCTACCTGATGCATGTGAACCACGATGTCACTCGCTTCGTAGACCTGAAGACCAGTTCTGGTTGTTTTGAGGAAGTCTATTGTGTCTGTGTGCATTACCAATTGTGATGTCTAGTTGTGATGACCATTTGAAACATAGGATCGCACCAGCCTATTGTCTGCTTCGCTTGATCAGTGCCCTAGTAAGAACACCATACTAGAGTATACTCAAGTATGTTTCAATCCTTGTATTGTGGAGCAATTTAATTGTCGCGAGTCCTCGGACGTGCAAATTCTGCTTACACGCAACACATCTAAACGACAACTTGTCACGGTTCTTATGATTCAACACAAGTCAGTTCCTGACGTGGTCGATGCGTTGGATGAGTTGATACAGAGCTTTTTCACTGAGTTACCACGAAGACAACATGCTGCGTCAGAACAGTCGTGGATGGACCACATAAATAATGATTCTTACAGTCGCGCTAAGAAATCATCATTGACAAAATCGATCAGTGCTTATCGCACAATTCCTGAGAATGCTGATTACAGGGCAAGACATGCTGTATCCAGCTCGGGCTTGCGAGAAACAAAAGCGGATCTTCCTTATAGCTTGCCGAGGGAGTTGACGAAGTTCAAACAACTAGAGTTACCATCCTTACCACCCATGATAGACGGTAGAGGTAGTCTTGACAAAGTGCCCCAATATTGCCCAAATTGCAGCTTCCTCCTCACTCAAAACAAGACTGGACGTCATATCTCTAATTTTGAGGACCATCTCGAATCAAATACTGTGCCCAAATTTGATTCTCTACACGCACGAGAAGCTAGGTCGAAGAATGATCGCTGGCCTCGTGATTGCGAACTACAAGCTCGCAGTCGAAGGCAATCTCAGCATCATCTTGATGGCTTGAATGGCAGGACTGATCCGGAAGATGGAGTCGCTCTGAATATCGAAAGGTCTAGCGAGCAACAGGAGCGAATCAATCCATTTTTGCAGAGTCCTTTGAGTTTATTGGCAGCCTTAGCATTAACACCATGATGTTCGAGATGACGAACGTTATGCTGACTTCGGTCTTCGAGCAGATCCGGGATCTCTGGCTAATCTAATGCTGCAGCGCTATCTTCCTACAGCCCAGCGCATCCACGACACGATACGCGTACTCCCTGTATGGTCACTGCGAAAAGGTGCGTTTTTTGTGATTGGCTTCTTCGTAGTGGACGTATCCTGATAATCATCTCCTCTTGTCCGTCTCTTGTACTCAGCTGGCGTTTCCAACGCCTTTCCACGAGCCCACATGCCAATCTTCTTCTTCTTTGCGATGGTCTCTGCAGCTTCCATGACTTCTTTGAGCCCTCCGTATTCAGCCCCGCCTTGTCGAAAAACTGTGGCAAGACCACTCTTGACTTGTTCGACGCCGACATCTCGCAGCACCCACTTGTATGGCCAGCGTCGAATTTTTGGATTCGCCACGACTCTATCGAACCTGTCTCGACTGTGTATCTGAATACGAACTCGTCGGCCGATAAGATACGATCGTAGCCAATCCAGGGCTTCTTGTCCATAGGGTTGTGCTGGTTTACCAAAATGAGCCAATTCTGGAGCGTCAACACCAGCGATTCTGACATGAATTGTCTGGTTTTTCAAGTCCTTTTTCTCTGTGGGAATTCGGCGCATCCAACCCCATCCTGCCAGACGACCTCCAGGTGTGTGGAAGAACCTGAAATTGTCACCGTCTCCCACTGATGTGACTTGGCCAAGCAACCCTCTTTGCGACTGTCTATTGTAGATAGCAGCCGGAAGATGATCGATTGTTGCATATCTACGAAGATTCCTAGCGTACAGATGATAAACCACAAGGCAGCCGGAGGTCAGAGCGATTGCAGGCACAATTACAGGTAATTTCATCCATGTGGCTGGATTATATGCGTCCACGTTGACATGTCTCTCCTCTATCTTCGGATCTTGTGAGTTCGAAATAGCAGGCCGGGCCATCGTTGTATTGCACCGAGCACGGAAATATGGAGAAAGGTAGAAGTTGTTCAGAATAAGACTTTCTTCAGGAACGGCCTCATGTATTGGCGGTCGTGAACTGACTGCACCTTGTGAGGTACATGAGAACGAAAGATGGTAGTATGTAGCAATGCTAAAATAGACTGACTGGAAGGCTAATGAACTTGGACTGATGTCTCGCTTCTGCAACCCACCTCGCAGTGCCTGGGTGGAGGCTCCGCAATAAATCTTGGTTGCTTTCAGTGCTTGGCAGGAAAGTCAGTTGTTGCTCCTCCACAATTGCAGTATCTGAATTCCATGAGCGAATCAATAGTCTCCATAACCACGTTGCTCAAGACAATCTGTACTTCAATTTCAGTTGACACATTGCTACTTGGGACAAACAGCACTGGAGTAAGACACGAAACGGACAAACGAGCAGTTCCCATGCGCTTTCCTTATTCATTCATCTCCACAAGTGACTAATATACCTCGAATCAAATCCTCACCCAAAAGGACTCGACTTATCGATGTGGCATACCGTCAATCCACTGTCAATTGTGTGGTTGAGTTTCCTTAGCTGTATAGTGCACGCGAATCTATTGTATTGTAAATGTGTCTGTGATAAGACCTCGACCATAATTATCTCTGGACCCGAAAGTTTCTCTACATGTCAGGAATGTACAAAACAGCTTTGCGCGCAACAAGCACCGGTTACTTGCTCAGTCGAGAATCTGGACACGACAGCTATCACGACAGATTGCTTCAGCCGCGAGAGCAGTAAGGACGAGACAATCGTGCTCTTATTCTTAGTCGTCACTGGCGGTCTCCTAATTCACGCTATGGTAATCAAACCTTTCCTGGATGCTCGTCGAGATCGGAGCGATGCACAATATGCCCAGATTCCTAGAACTAATTGATTCGCGTTGTGCACAAGCACTGCGAGAAGTCGTACAATACCAGACATCGTATATTTGAGCGGATTCTCTGATGGATCCAGATACCTATACTCGAACGAAAGACCTTATGAACTTCTTCCAAGCTTGAGTTCAATCAGATTTTGCTACTATGATGCGAGGATAAGCCTGACTAGTTACGAGTCACTATTGATAGTCACCCTCACTTGGTGGAAAAGGTTGACTCTAGAAGGACGCATTGCACGATAGCGTTCGCAATGAGCGCTGACATGTCCTTTCACCTATGGCGTGAATCATGTATCAACCAGAATCACTCACTAGCTATAGCTGGCATAGACAACCTATCAATTCTGAGGACTCAGATATCACTCTCAAACCAGGACGCGTTGTCCCTGCATCAATTGGGTCAGGTCATGTTCCCAAGCAATATAATTCTGACTACTTTCGTGGTATAAACACTATCAGCCATAGCTGTAGCTATTCTAGCATTGCAAAATTCTGTATTTACTACGGCAGACTGAGCAGCATTCTGTGTACCTGTACTATTCGTATGCCGCTGATCAAATACTCTCAGTTATGTCCTCCTAGCTATAGATACTGACTATCTATATCTACCTACTGTACCTAGCGCGTTTTTCCAAGGGGAAGTTACAATCAGGAGCAACCTACCTTGACTGTGGGACGATGAGATGCAGGTGGTTGCAGATCGTTGCGGAAGCACCAGGTGCAGCGCCCCTCGTCTCCCTAGTGGTTGGCGTGAGTGGAAGCCCTCCATTGTGAACCCAATCAGGGCTCAACGATCAGCAGGAAAAATCCATCCCAAGCCTGGCGAACTTTGGCTGATCCACTCTCCCGGTGCTCCCTTCCCTTCTGCATTCAAGCTGCCCAGATGGGATGAACCCAATTCACCTTCCAGGTTCTGCCTGTGGTTGTTCGGTTGCCCTCGAGGTTGTTTCAAGCCACTCCATAATGTCTGGCCATCGATCCCATGCCACACTCATCTCAGGCCTGCCTGTCCTTGTATACATGCATACATGCACACATGATTGTGCATCTCTTCTCTTGCCCCCCCCC